>PVIR01041823.1:0-12557 GCA_004026965.1 Petromus typicus | reverse complement strand
CAAGGGCGTCAGCCATACAAACATCCAGGCCATGAAACTTGGGTGCAGAGTTGCCTGCTATGAATGTGCAGATGGGAAGCCCCAAGTAGCCAATTATGTAAGTCCAAACACGACCTGTGCAAACACATGCATTCACATACATTTACCTTTCACTTAATTGCAGATATTAAAAATATTACACATTCTAAAATAGGCTGCAAAAGCAAACAAGCAATCAATGTTATTACAGCTGGACACAGAACCACTAAGGCCAACTTCACATACACTTCCACAGGGGCCTGGTGCTGTGTGCAGACATGTCTCCCTTTCAGAATACAGCAGTGTGATTAAAATATACAGGGAATGTTTATATTAAAAAAATAACTTACAGTAAAAGACACACTGTCACTAGGTCAGCCCAAAAACAGACTCCATCACTTTGAACACATTTGTCCCGTTCTGGCCACTTCCTTCAGCAGTTCTGGAGTCCTCCTTTGTGTCTCTACAAGGGGTAATTTTTTTTTTTTTTAAGTACACAGTGAATGTTGCTGCCAACAGAAAAGCAGGCTCATCAGAATATCACTGTCTACGCTCCCCCACCTCATTCCCTCGCTTTGGCACTCATGATCTATAGCTGTCCTCAAAGTCCAAAGGACAGAAAAGGTAGATATTTTGAATCAATTCAGGACACCAAGGCAGCCGTATCACTGTAACTGAAAAGGATTTCCAGAACTATTTCAGAAAGTAGAGAGAGGGGCTGGGGATGCAGCTCAGTGGTTCCAGTGTCTGGCTCACAAGTGCAAGGCTCTGAGTCCAACCTCTGGCACCAAAAAAAAAAGAAAGAAAGAAAGAGAAAAATCAAAGAAGTGGCAAGCATGATGGGTGAAGTGTATCCAAAGAAAAGGGTGCGTGTGTTGAGGGAGATGAATGGTAATGTACCTTTTACTGTAATAATTTAATTGTTAACCATATTTTTATTGCACCATCTTTACTCCACAAAAGTGAGAATATTCTACTTCACAGGAGTGATGGTTACTTTTATCAGTTAACGAAACACAAAACTTTGGAGGAAGACATACACACTTCTTTTGTACAAGATATTTTAGGTACAGTTATTCATCTGAAGAGTACTTTCATTTCCCTAAAGATGAATATCTTATCATTCACAAACACCTAGAATAAGCAACAATGTATAATTTTCCTAAATAAAAGATTTCTCATTCACTTACACAAAGTTTCAAAAAGAATTGTTATGTATTTTTATTTCAAATATCTGGAATGATTTAAATATAAAACAAAAATGTAAAAGTTAAATGTAATTAAAACCCTGAGAATAGATTTTAAATGCACTAACATTAAATTTATAGGCTTTACATCGTTCAGATGATTTAGTCCAATGTAAAAATAAAGTCTAAGGTGCAAGATTTATTTGACAGATACGGCACATTATAAGCACTCCAATATCCAAGTGTCATCACGGTTTATGATGTTCAAATACATTAATCTTCATTTTACTCTGTGTTTTACTCACCCATTTAAAAAACCAATTATAAAACTGACGAAAAATGATAAACTACATGGCAGCATTTGTAATATTCCCTAATATAAATGCAATGTTCATGTAATCATTACATTTAGCAACACCCACTGACTTAGAACTTGCAATCTCCTATGACACCATCTCAGCCTTAGAAATCTTATGGACACAAAGTGTGTGCCCCATTTATTCATTATTTCTGGTCAAACTAGAAAGGTCAGACATTTAAGAACTTAAGAATTCAGCCAGAGTTCTCATTTTTATTTTTAATATCCAAACTAATAAAATATACCCCACCAGTACAGCATTTACAGTATGTCAAGGGCTGAATTTAATTCACTTAACCCTCAAAATATTGTTATGACACAAACCCTAACAGTAAGTTCACTTTACAGATGGGGAAACCAAAACAAAAGGGCCAAGTAACTTCCTCAAGTTTATGGCTAAGTGTCACCACCTGACTCCAACACAGGCAGTCTGGCTACAGAGTCTTAGCCTCTCAATCACATTTCTAGTCTCACGCCAAATCCAGCACTCCCACACTCCACACTGACTCCCCCTCCACCGGAGAGGTAAACACACCGCCTGCCATCCCTTCTGAAAAGGCACGTTCACATCCCCCTGTTGTTCCAAACATGCTTGAAAAGACAAAAGGAAATGGATATAAAATGCAAAACATCATAAAGAATAAGAGAAGTATTACCAAGTTTCCTAAACATGCTTATTCATACCCTCAAAACATGAATAAAACCAATGCCTTTTAAAACCTAACGTGACAGGGTAATTACAACAGAATGGTGCTGTCCTAAGAGACATATACAGCAGTGCAACAGAGTCCCAAAATAAGTCACATATCTACCAAATAATCTTTCATGAGGAGAGGACAGGCTCTTCCAACAAGTCAAACTTTGAAAACTGAATAACCACATGTGAAACGAAGGAGCTGGACTCATACATCAAACCAAAATTCAACTCACAATGGAATAAAGACCTGAACATAATACCTGAAATCATAAATTCCTACGGGAAACACAGGGACAAACAAGACAACAAACTTACAAACTTCTACACAGCAGAGAAAACAACAGCAAGAAAAGCCAACCTATAGGACATGAGTAAATATTTGCAAGCCATATGTCTGGTGAGATATTAACATCCAGAATATACGAAGAACTCCTGCTATTCAATAACAATGAATCTCATTTAAAAATATAAGCATAAGACCTACTTAAACTTTTAGCTTCCAAAATCTTAACCCAGATAAATTTCTTTCACCTATAAAGTGCCTAGTCTGTTGTAATCTATTCGAGCAATTGGAAACAGGAGAATTTTTTTTTCAGCTTCAGTATTTAATAAAGTCACCTTTGGAGGCTCAAGTGAGACTGCCCAGTGTCCAGGGAGGGAGGAGGCCTGTGTGGGAGGTGCGGGGGGCCAGAGGTCTCTAGCTGGGTATCTGAGTGTTGGCTGGGCTTGGGGGTCTCAGCTGGGCACCAAGACTTCCTGCTGTGAGGGCCACTTGAGGTCAGTGTTCTGTGATGAGGAGGTTCGGTGGGGCGCCTGAAGCCATGTTCTTGCTCCTGCAGCTGAGTGGCCAAGTTCTGCTCCTCTCAGCCCCAGTGTCGGGCTGAGTCCTCTAACTGCAGACATGGACAGGAGCAGTGGGAAGACCCATGGGTTCCAGGGCCCTTCAGGATCTGGGTCTGCTCGCTAGGCAGAGAGCAAAGCTCCTGGCAACACGGGTCTGATACCTTCCCAAGAGATCTCAGAGGCGGCAGGGTGAGAGTGACAAAGAGGAAGCCAAACACCTAGACAGACACAGAGGACTTTCTCTGCAACCTGACAACGTCCTGGGCCCGATACTGAGCGTGTGATGGTCCTGGATTTGGGTCATGACCGAATCTATCCTGGTCATGCACTAAGCCTTGATCCTGTCACACACTGAGCCTTGGTCCTGTCACATACTGAGCTTTGATCCTGCTAACATCCTGAACCCTGACTTTGTCCACAGACAGAGCAGTGCGCCCGGCCCAGCCTCACTGACTCCTGCACATTACCCACCTGCCTTTCTAGGGATAAGATCTGGCTCTGAGCCTGCTCCAGGTTGGCCATGAGGTTAAACTTGTCTGTAGTACTGGCAAGGAGATCTTGTGGGCAGAGCAGAAACTTGTTTGGTCCCAGCTGGGGCAGTGACACCAGGAACCTGGGAAGCTACAAGGTCCTTCAGGAGAGACCAGCCAGGTCTGATAATCGCTAATCCTCCGTGAGATGCACATCAAAGCAAAATAAGATATTACCTTATTCTTGTTGGAATGGCCACTACTTAAAATAAAATTTTATTATTTTATAGACACTGGCAAGAATGTGAAGAAGTTGGAACCCTGTGTACTGTCAGAAAGCCAATAGGGGAACACAGTATGAAGGCTCCTCAGAAACTTAAATACAGAACTATCACATGACCTAGGCAATCTCATTTCTGAGTGTACATCCAACAGAGGTCCAAACAGTATCTCAAAGAGGTATTCACACACTCATGTTCAACTATTATTTGCAACAGCCAAAAGGTGGATGCTACCTGAATCTCCATCAACAGAAAAGTGAATAAACAACATGTAGTATACAATATGGTAGAGTAGTATTTAGCCTTAAAGAAGTAAAATCCTGTTGTATGTTATCTCATGAGCAAACCGTGAGGACCTAATGCTAAGTGAAATAACACTTTAGAAGGGGCACAGGGTGCAGAATTCATGTCACGTGAGTTACAGAAAGCCGCTGGGAGGTGACAGGGAGTGGGCGTCAGGAGAGTGTATTGCTGGATGACTGAGCATCATACTGTGTACAGGTTTGTTCTTTTTGAGACAAGATCTTGCCTTGTGGTTCAGACTGGTCTTTAACTGGCTAAAGTACCCCAAGTGAGCTTCTCAAACTAGGGCAATGCTCCAACCCTGGCCTTCCGAGTGCCAGGATGACAGGTATGCACCACCATGTTCAGTGGTTGGTGCTCTTTTTGACTACAATTTTTAAAATTAGCACACATAAGGGTATTATATATTAAAAGGTGTAATTAGTCTCATATTTTAGCCATGTCTCTATTAGACTTAAATCTACTTGCAAAATGCTTATTTGAAATTAGGCAAAAGACAGGATTGAAATTTTTCTTTTTTTTTTTTTTTTTTAGGTTTTTTTGAGACAGGGTCTCGCTTTGTGGTTCAGGCTGGCCCTGAGCTCAGCCTCCAACTCACATCACAGCAATCCTCCTGCCTCTGCCTCCCGAGTGCTGGCATTACAGGCGTGAGCCTCCACGCCCGGCACTGTGGTATGTGGCACTGACTGCTACTGGGCGTGAGTCTCCACACCCAGTACTGTTATGTGGTTACCGGGGAATTGAACCCAGGCCCTTGCACTTGCAAGACAGGCACCGGAACCACTGAGCTAAATCCCCAGCCCAGGATTGAAATTTTTCATAATCAATATTATATTAAATTGATCATATTATTTCTGTATATTTATGACGATTTTGTGAATTCTTTTATTAAGTCTTCAAATGCTTATATTTTGTATTTATAGCATATCTCAATATATATGATTAGCTTTCACTGGAACTACCTAGTCTATATCTAGAGTGCAAAAATTTAGTTTCAGAGTAGATTCATAGACAAAAGTTGTTCTAAACACAATTTTCCAGTACTGAATCAAATAGTCAAGTTTAAATTTAATCACAATTAAACCCAGAATTCAGTTCTTCCATCTACTTATATTTCAAGTAACAGAAACCCACAGGTGCCTGCAATATAGACAGCTCACATCTCCAGTCCGTAACACCTCACTTACAACTGCTCTCAAGACCCCAATCAGTGCTGCCCAAGACTAGCCTCCTCCCAAAAGGAGAACGCTTGTGCTTTCTGAAAAGCAGGCAGCACTGGGAGTCTAAATCATAGAAAATGGAAATATGTTAAATCATCCAGGAATATGCTAAACGGATTAGATGTGATATCACAATACACAGTAGTCTATACAGCAAATGGATTTTAATTGCAATCATTATTAGAAATACCAGAAGTAAAATTTACATCTCCTAATGTGAAATTAATTGTCCTCTCGTCCACTGGAATAACCTCCAAGTCAGATTCAAGGAAAGCTGCACCCTGTCCCAAGTGTTATCTTTCCTACTGGCCCTGGGCAATGCCAATCTGCTCATAATCACCAGCACACACATCTGCTAAAAAATGAAACAAGGTAACATGAATATTGCCTCCATTTGTCACAGCAATAGACTACTCAAATTACTGATAAATTATGAAACTCCTAAGAAAGGTCAAAATAGAATAAAAAGCAAATAGTTACAATGTGTGTATACTAGAAGACTGATGATCACATTTTGCTTCCTCTACAAAGAAAACATTTCTGTAACCACCTCTACTGCGGATGAAACTAAGAGTTCTATAAATAGTTCCTAGCAATAATATTAGATAACATGTGTCGCTCCATTGACTCTATGCAAAGAATGTAAGCAGAATACCTATATTAATTTGTTTGTTTTATTGCTTATCACAGTAATTATCAAGTAAGTTATGATCCCCATTTTGAGGATGAGGAAAGTAAAGACTCGTTAATTCACAAAAGTCACACAAGTCAGGGCACCCCATCAGGACCCTCCTATCTCAAAGCGGCGATTCTTATACCATATGCCTACTGTTCTTCCTACTCCCCGTTTCTATTCCCCCAATAACTTTCCTTGCTTTTAAAAAAAAAAGTCACACTGGGCTGGGGATTTAGCTCAGTGGTTCTGGCGCCTGCCTTCCAAGCACAAGGTCCTGTGTTTGATCCCTGGTAACCACATACAACAATGCCAGGCATGGTGACTCATGCCCACCAGCAACCAGTACCACATACCACAGTACCAGGCATGGTGGCTCATGTCTGTAATCCCAGCACTCAGGAGGCAGAGGCAGGAGGATTGCTGTGAGTTCGAGGCTTACCTGGGCTACATAGTGAGCTCTGGGCCAGCCTGAAAAAGTCACACTAGTGACTCAGGCAGGACCTGAGATGTCAAAGTGAACAGCCTCCCTGCTTTTCGCCACCACACAGTACAGCCAAGTTGGCTTTTCATTTTCCAAACTCCCTTTGGTAAATTATTACATAAAATTGCATTCCAATATCAAACTCATCTCAGATCTGAGAATTTTAGGAACTAACTACTCAAATCTTCACATACCACTCTGACAAATCTACAAACAGATGAAAATTTTTTTCCACACCTGCACACCAGAAATGCCCAGTAAACTACCAAGCAGATCTGAATTAGGAAATTTCTACTTACTGCCTCCCAAGGATTTGATACAACTGAATGTTTATCCCAACAGAAATCCCTTGGCTTTCCAGGAACCTACAGGAACTGTTAACCAAGAGAGCTTCCAGTATCAGAAACTCTAGATCACAAAAGAAGCAAGGGATGAAATCAGTAATTTTAAAATTCACTATTCTAGTTTAGACAGTATTTCCAATCTCACATAACAAGGCTGTAAATGAATTGCCAACTGATTGTTTCAAATTTCCCTACTCTTATTTACTTTTAGAAACACAAAAGACCTCACAAGGATGCTAGCTTATGAATACTAACCACAAAGGGGGCCCAGAGGGACAGGAAAAAAGGACCTGGCTATGCTGCCCCGCATTTATCAGAGATCTACATTAAACTCCAACTTTCTACTCAGCCTATTCTTACTCTGCAATCCTTTCTCCCCTCCACACAGATTTCTTTCTCGGGACCATCTGTTTAACCACCTGTGTGTGCGCCTCTTAGTGTGTTCAGTTTTGTGTGATAGATTGCAATCTTCTACAAATGACTAATACAGTTGAAGAAGCGCATCACAACAACTTAAAAGGCTGAGATCACAGTTGAAATTCCCAAGCGGCTCTAACAACCTACAGAACTGAGAGAGAAAAGAAACAACACTTACCCTAGAATTTATTTTAAGCTCCCCAAGAAAGACTAAGTTACTTGGCCTAATTTCTAAAGACACTCCCATATCTGATAACTGATTGAGCTTTTTATGTCCTATGCAACTAACTCTAAGCCAATGTATTCTACAAAGTAGAGCCTACTTTAAAGTACTCTGCCCCAGCCCTCCTCCGAAAAGTTGACTTTTCATTTTCCAAACTCCCTTCAGTAAATTATTACATAGAACTGCATTCCAGTATATTCTAATCAAAGAACCAAACATTCTGAGGCCTACAAATTCTCCCTGGTTGGTCATGAATTTAACAACCAGTCTTTTGCCTTACATTTTCCATTCAAAAACAAATCTAAAACAATCTTCAAAGTACCAAGCTGAAATTTGAAGAGAAAATAATTGTTGAGTGATCAATATCAAGAGTTCCTAGGGCTGGGGATTTAGCACAAGTGGCACAGCACCTACGTTGGAAGCACAAAAGCCCGAGTTTGATCCCTGGTACTATCAAAAAAAAAAAAAAAAGAAGGAAGGAGTTCCTGGCTTCAGTATTCCGTAGAGAGCTAATTATACTAAAATTAACTTTCATAAACTCCCAGTGTTAAGACAAACTACCTAGAGGCCAAAGACACAAAGTCTAAGAAAGAAAGCAAAGCCAAACTTATGTTTACTGGGACTTCCTTTATTGACAGTGCTGATTTTTTTATGTATCATTAGTGCCACACCCTACAGAAACAGAAAAGTTAGCTGGGATTTATGTAGCAACACATGTTTGTAACCTCTTGAAATCCATGTTAATCGTTAAATTTAGATTCAATCTTCATCCCCCTATGTGCACATACAAATACTCAACCTGCTCTGATAAAATCAACAATTACATTTGCTTTCCTCTCTCAGCTGCCAAGTCATCGGACCCACCCACCCGGATCCCTGTAGGACTGTAAAGTTTATGGATTACTTATTTTTCCTGACTTTTTTTCCCCTGACACAATATAACTACCTTCCTTTTATAGTGTTCTGATCAACTGTCAGAAGTATGGAGTGTGGGAGGTTAGTGAGGAACAGTAGCAAAACATATTTTGAGTTTTTTCCTTTATTACTTGGACTCTTACGTGCAAAGGACTTTACAGTTGTATCAGAGCCTTCCCAGAACATGCTGAAGGAAACATTCATAACATCGTTTAACAAAGAAAAAGCAAGGGCAGCCAGTTGCAGAAGACTACCCAACAGATACCCAGTATAGCTGACACGCAAGTTAGCAAATGCTGCATCTATGCATCTTTCTTTTAACTTCCTGAGCCATCCAGCTCAACTTTTTCAAATAAAAAGTTGCTATCACTCATGTGAAGCAAAGTAACCTTTACACGGCAATAACCTCGCAGTCACAGAACCAGACAGTCTAGCACTAGACAGCTGGAAGACCGCCCTCTTGGGAGTGCGGGGGCTTCACTGGCAGAGAACCACCCTGCGGAGGGTGGGGGAAATCCGACAGATGGAGCAACTAAGGATGGACGCGCTTTTCCTGTAAGGACCCCCAACTCTCCGCTCTGCATAAATTATATAACAGTGTTTCTCTTGGTAACAATGCAGTTGTTATTCAAACAAACCCTAGATTTACTCAGGAAATAGTTCTGATAGAAAGTTTGCTAAGTCAAACAGAGGACTAGCATCCATGTGCAAATCCCACAGAGGCTCTACTTTTTCTTACCTGGCAAAGTCCCAAGGAAAAACCAGTTTCAGTGAGCCCTGTAAAAGTACAACCTAAATGTCATTATGGTTTACTAAAAAGCTGAACGGCACAGAGAGAGAGAGACAGACAGACAGACAGACATATAGGCAGGCTAGCTTTTTTACCCCCAAAATTAAAAAACATACATAAAAATACTTTCCTAATAAAGACTTTTCTACAGTGAACATTTGGAAAGAGAATCTGGCCTTTTACTGTAAGTAAAGGTTGTTTTTTCTTCTCTACCAGAGGCCAGAATCCAGAAATTAGTCCTTGTACTGTATTATGGTCATGTTTTTATACCTTAACCTCATGAAGCGTAAAGTAATTTTAAATACCACCTAAAAATAAAATAAGCCTTCCTTTCTTTGCACTAAGTGTAACTCCATAAAAACAGGTTTCACAAAGGAAAGGAAAAAACTATCACCTTGGTATTTCCTCCTCCAAAGGACTCTAGAAAAACATGTATTCATATTTACAGGGATACACTAATCCTTGACCAGAACATATGTGCATTTACAGATTCAACGAGAGATGTCTGGGCTTCACAGCCACTTCCGGCCTGGTGCTGGGAGCACAGGGCTTCACCAGCGCGCCAGCGCGAGTCCTCCTCTCCCGGGGCTCGCCCGTTCCTCCCGACCTCACTGTACCCGAGCACACGGCAGCACCCCCACGGTCGGTGGTGTGTTTGGAACGGGCACTCTGTCTAAATAAGACCTCGCTCCTTTTCTTGACTCAGCTGTCACCAGGCCCGTCCCATGCCTATGATGGAAAATTCACCTCCAAGTATCAGTGTAAATGTTCACTAAAAACTCTGCTGGTGTCTAGAAAAAAAGAAACAATAGTAGTTTTCTTAAACTTATACTATGCAAATATAAACATTCATAACACTCCAGAAAAAGTTCTCGGAACACTGAATACTAATTTGAGGGAAATTTCACAAACTAAAACTCCAAATCAAGTGCACTGGCCACCACCAACGTTCCATGGCCTTGGGAATGACAATCCCTTCCACATTACAATTTTCCTCTTTCTTCTGGTTCAGTCCCAAGTACTACTTATTCTAGCTGAATAAATTTCACCTTACTATTTCAACTGGCATTATACTTTCTGCCCATCATTTTTCATGTACCTCATTAGACAGTCATTAAAGATTCAAATCTGACCAATGCTACATCCTCACCCCAAAACCTAATTTCCTGTATAGTACTGTTTTCATTTTACTTTTTAAAACAAATCTGAGTTCGCAAACTTTTAGAAACCTCTGTCTCCTGTTACCTAAGAAAATTCATGGCCTGGCAGACAATAAACCAGTACAGGTTCTTACAAGTTCTACACACTCTCAGACAGAGGAAGCTTGCAATACAGTCACAGAAACGAAGTCCCATTCTCAGCCCCTATTCCTATGTACAACTCATCTGAAAAACATTACTGAACAGCAAAAACATGACAAAAATTAAACACAGAATATTACAATAAAATCAACTCTTGTTTAATGGACAAAATTCCCAACAAGGCGAGGTTCAGCAAAACACACCTAACTGCATGGGTCTGAAGCCTCGAGTGGCTTAGCCTCAGTCAGGACACCTGCTTCTCTGTGAAGCACCTGAGTGCTGCGCGCCTACTTGGGACATCAACAGCTTCATACTCCTCAATAATACACCTACCACAAGACATTCTGCTTGATTCCACATAAACCAATGAAGACAGAGTAAAAATGTCACTTTTGAAAACATAAATTAAGGGAAAGGGAGCGACTCAATTAATTTCTACCCCAATGGACGGAGGGAAGTGAATGTGACACTGGAAGAAACAGTGCTTTTCATCCTTATTGCCCCTTTACAGATGAACTAAAACCAGGCCAAGCAGCAGCCTTCAGGACAACTAAGAAGGGGGTTAGGAGCCGCAAATGGCGGTGATCACGCCCCTCAGCCGCACTCCTGTGGCCTCCTGTGCAGTGCTCCCCTGAAGGCCACTGGACTAACTTCAGCTCACCTTCTTACCCTAAACTTAGGCGGGGCCCTCTGGTTGACTTTCATGCTACACATACAGCTCCAGTTTAAATTCATCTGCTGTGTAAGTTCAGATGTGTTTCAGCCCCTAACCTACATGCTGAACAGGGAAACAGTTCTCAAACACACACAGGCACCTCCTGTCACCTTACGAGTTCTTAACCACCACCTCTCGCAGGTCAGTGGGGACACAGCTGAGGCAGAAACTCACAGGGCACACACCAGAGAGCCCTACAAACAAACCCCAAGACACAGACACATCCAAAAGCTTGCAGATGAGCCCTTTCCAGAGTCAGACTGCACCAGCAACATTAAAGAACGATCCAATCTTGAGTCATTGGCCCAGTGACCATTTTAAAAACTGATGACAGACTGCTGTGTGAATATTTTCAGGAACTGTAACTTCAGATGTTACAATAACATCCATCTTTTTTGATCTTGAGGAACAACTTTCAGTGATTAAATCTATGAAAAAGAAAAGTGTACGATGCATAATGCCCAACTCTTCATCATCTAGTGATCAATGAATATGGCAGGAAGAGAACATTTTAAGCAGCCATGAAACAAATGGCTAAAGAGGTATATTTTCACGTTTTATTTGTATTAATCATTTATAATATAGTATAATATAGTCATACTATTTTGATCAACTATTCTACTAACATTTCCAAAAAAACTTCACTGAATAATCTTTGTACACACAAGACATTTTAAAATTTATGTATTTGCATGTTTAACTACATAAGTCATCCAGGACTCAGACACATGATGTATTAGAATAAAAATCTGGGGAGCAACAGATAAAAAAGAATAAACCCTGAGAAATGGCTCCAACTGAAGAGCTTGGTTTTTTTCCTTCCCATTAGTTTGGTCTTTTAGCTGTGCTGGTGACAAACCTTGGGCGTCACACCTGAGTGGAACCACACTCCAGCCCTTTTTATTCTGCATCAGGCCCTACTTTGAACATGAGACTCGCTTGTTTCAGCCTCCCAAGTGGCTGAGATCAAAGGCAGGTACTGCCTTGCTTCACTTCACTTCTACCTGTTTTTTGAAACTGAATGGCAGCTGATATGAAAATATAGGACTTCTTTCATCAGCTGTTCCTAAATGTATAGTGTGAAAGGTTTACTTTAAACGTCAGTATTTACAAAATGCTCAAAATTACATCTTTCAAAATGTCCAAACTTATGATGAAAATTTATGTATTAACACAAATTTTAAGACCACAGAGCTACACAGGCAGCAGTTAATCTGCAACCAATGATTCGAATCATTGAGAGGAAGCCTTCAGCCCGTGTTTCCTACCCGTAACTAACATCTCAGTTCGTACCTGCAGCTGGAATCTCGGGGAACAT
>PVIR01041822.1:0-12581 GCA_004026965.1 Petromus typicus | reverse complement strand
GCCACGTGCTCAAGCAAAGGTTGAGAGACTTACAGGTGGGATCTGTCCTTGGTCTCATCTTCTTTAATCAATTCGGTTGCCAACTGAGAAAAAGACCACAGGAAGAATACTGTTTCAAATCTAAAGATGGAATTGGAATGACAGACGAGATCTCAGAAAGTCTGGAGATTTGAAGAAAAGATGGGAACAAGGATAACACGCAACAGCAATGACAATGTGAAGTCCTAAAGCTAGGCTGAAAGAAAGTTCAGCACCGGGAGCCAGAATCTCCGGCCCTTCTGTTTGGTGAGAGCACGACCTGAGTCAAGAGTAACTCATTATCTCACCTTACGCTTAACTCAAAGTAGACATCCAAATAGTGCACATTAACATATTCGAAGTGTCCAGGAAAGAAGAAGGCAATGAGTCAGCTTGTCTGGTCCACGTCGAGCTCCTGTGCTCTGATGTCCTGGAGTGCTCTGGGGACCGAACAGGGCAAAGAAGGGCCCCGGGAGGAGCTTCACATGGTTCGCCAGAGAGATGACTTCGCGCTGGGTACCGCTCGAGGGCTGCAGGGCAGAAGTATGGAAGTGAGTTAGTATCCTGTCACGTGGCTTCTGGGGTCAGAACTGGGCCAGGGAGAGGAAGATACCGAGAGGAGAAGGAGCTTCCTTCCAGAGCTGTTCTGAGCAGTGAGCTCCTGGTCGTTGGAAACTGATGTTGTCTGGAACAAAGCAGAGCCTTGATGCCCATCTCCATGGCGGAGGTAAGAGAACAGCACCTAGGGAGAAGGAGGCATTTCCAGCCCAGCGCGGTCCAGGCGCATGCGTCACGGAAGCGCTCTTCCGCTGGTCTCCCCGGCCCCCAACACAGCTCTTGTATCTTTTTTTTTTTTTTTTTTTGAGACAGGGTCTCGCTTTGTGGTTCAGGCTGGCCCTGAGCTCAGCCTCAAACTCACATCACAGCAATCCTCCTGCCTCTGCCTCCCGAGTGCTGGGATGACAGGCGTGAGCCACCACGCCCGGCACTGACAGCTCTTGTATCTTGTGTTGTAATTGCAATCCAGTCACGCTATCCAGCATCCCTCGCGGTCTCCCATGGTTTCTGTGACTGTGGGCTTCCTTCCTGATGAGTCCTTCGCCCCTCCTCCTCCCTGAAGCGGACGTGAGGGAGGGTGGGGAAGGCTACTGAGTGGGTGAGGGGCAGGGGCACAGCCTCGGCGGGACAAGAGTTCCCAAAGGGGATAGGGGATCCAACTGGGTGGTTTTTGGAGGGGCATAATTTTACAAAGAAGAAGGCAGGTTAGGAGAAGCGACAAGGGTGATGGACGCAGCAGGCCAAGGCGTGGATGCTGGGGAGCAAAGGCAGGCAGCACGGCAACTCCGGATCCCAGCCTGCGGCAGCCGGTCCTGTGACCGTGTCAATTTACACGCGAAAGCCATTTTGATTTAGAGAACTCCAGATGGGAACACGGTCTTGGCTTCCCCAGGTGAGTTCAGTGAGGCACACGTGCGTGCTCGGGCATCGCCATTGGGCAGACTGATCAAATGCAGAGAAACACTCTCAAGACTGTCCCTTTACTGAACACTGTTGAATGATTGCAAACCGAGGGGACATCGAATTGGAAGTGTGTTTTAGAAAGATCATCATCAAATGTGACATGAATTCGAAGATATTAAAAATGAAAAAGAGTGTTTATCTTAGAACTGGTGGAATCTAGCGGAAACTCCAGCTGGAAGTGCCGACCCCCACAAGCGTAGCAGACGCAGCCTCACCTTGTGCTGGAGAACAGGCCCTGGTGTATAGTAGGGTTAATGAAGTCCTGCTGTTTTTATTAAATAACAGGTTTGGGGAACTCTGCGTGTTTGGGGACTTTGTAGGAACCTCTCAGTTTAACAGAATGCTCCCCAGATACAATGATATTTATGAAGCCACAGTCACACTCAGGTTTGGAGCAGCCACAGTCTGTTTATTGAACAAAAATAGACGTTGTAGTGGCACTACTAAGGGACCTGGCATGATGCTTCCTTTTGCAAATTTCCTGGGTTTCCAGAGACAGCTTGGGTTTCGCAGGCAGATGGAGCCATTCCCTGTGTTTCCTCTGTGCTGACAGACTCGCCAGCTTGTCTTGCAAGGTGCTGAGTCTCATTGGGGAGCTGGGGTGCATCTCTAAACACCGTGGGTAAGCATAGGTGGCCAGAACCCACCTGGAGGACCCCAGCTTGTCCTCTGGATAGTGTGGCACCTAAATTAAACCAGCCAGTGCACAGAGGGAGTGAGTCCATGCCTGAGCCCCAGGGGCCCAGGATGAACTTTGGCCTTTCCTAATTTGAATTGAAAATTTAATGTGAACACTTAAAAAAAAAAGTCTAGGGCCAGACTTCTGTGTCTCAAGTTATTTTAGGACTTTTTTTTTTAAGCTTTTTTTGAGACAGGGTCTTGCTTTGTAGTTCAGGCTGGCCCTGAGCACACTATATAGCCCAGGCCAGCCTTGAACTTACAGCAGTTCTCCTGCCTCTGCCTCCTGAGTGTTAGGACTGCAGGCATGAGCCACCATGCCTGGCATTGTGGTATGTGGTACTAACTGCTGACGGGTAAGAGCCACCACACCAGGGACTGTGATATGTGACTGCTGGGGATCAAACTTGGGACCCTGCACAGCAATGCAGATACCAGAACCACTAAGCTAAATCCCTGGCCTTTTTAATGTTTTTTTTTTTTTTTTTTTTTTTTTTTTTTTTTTTTTTTTTTTTTTTTTTTACACAGGGTCTTGCTTTGTAGTTCAGGTTGGCCCTAAGCTCACTATGTAGCCCAGGCAAACCCCAAACTCACAGCAATCCTCCTGCCTTTGCCTCCCAAGTGCTGGGAATACAAGCATGAGCCACCACACCAGGCACTGTAGTATGTGGTTACCGGTGATCAAATTTAGGACCTTGCCTTGCCAGGCAGACACTGGAACCACTGAGCTAAATCCCCAGGCCTCGAGTCATTTTAGGACAATATTTGTCAGGGGCTTTTGGAAAAGTACTGTACTTTTGCATTGGTGTACGCCAAAGGGCTCAGAAGCTCTGGCCTCTCTTCGCCTGCTCACCACACAGGGGACACGGGCTTCGGTCCGAGACAGCCTGTTTGGATCCCAGCTCCACTGTCCTGAGCGAGCGGCCTAACCTTCCTGTGCTTCAGCTCCCTCCTGCTAAACAGGAGCGATGAACAGTCCCTGTTTAGTAGAACTGTCGGGAAAGCACGCACCGATCATGTTCAGATTGTCGCCGTGCGACGTAGAATTAATGAGCATAACTACAATATGGAAAACTAACAGGTCTTCCATTCCCTCCGACAGACACCTTTCTGAGAAGTGGCCCTGCTCACTTACTCTTCTCTGTAGTCTCATGAGCACATGCTACTTTCATCCCCATGTTACAGATGAAGAAATTGAAACACAGATAGCTCCAATCTATGTAATTGTCATTCCTCTGCTAAGCCTGTGCATACTTGATAACAGAATAGTAATCAGTGCTTTGTAAGCCTGGCTGTCTCTGTGAGACGAGTGTCCCTTGGATAGGATTACCCTAGCTGTCTCCTTTGACTTGACAGACCTTGGGCCAGGCTCACGGCAGGTAAGTAATGTTGAATAAACTGGAAGCAGCTGAGGGAGAAGTCTTGATTTGGAGGGCAAATGTGAAAAGATGTTACTATTTTTCCATACTGGCTTCCAACCATTCTATAAGGCCCGTTTGTAGGCTCCATGGCAATGCCTCCCTGAAGAACTTCAGAGCAAAATTTTCAGCTTTTCAGCTCCTGTGACATATGCCGCCATGCACATAGCACTGCTGGGGACTGAACCCAGGGCTTTGCACATGGTAGGAAAGTGATCTGCCGCTGAGCTGCATCCCAGCCTTTAAATTTAAATTCTTGTAAAAATTTTGAACAGGTCTTGCTAACTTGCCCAGGCTGGCCTCTAAATGTTGATGCTCCTGCTTCAGCAACCAAGTAGCTGGGATCACACGCATGTGCCACTATGTCTGGCTACACGTTTGGCTTAGGCTTAACAAATGTTTTCTGTGAGCTGGTTGGAGACCACCGACTGAAACAGTCAGCTGAGGCTCTGACCGTGGGGTCCCTGCGTCACGACGCCTCTCCTCAGAGCCCTGGAGGCTACGTGGTTGTCTTTGCTTTTTCTTTCTTACTACACGTATCGCCAAACAGGTCAGGAGGTGCACCTCGTGAACGCTCAGAGCGTGTTTCTTCTCGCTCTCGATTAAGCACTTCTGTAACCACACTGGACAGATCTGTTTCTTCTCCCAGCAGTTCCGTACTGTGGACACTGTCATCATGCCGTGGCCTCCAGGCTTGGCACACTGCCCAGTGCAGCCGGGAAGCAGGGACGGTCATATTCAGAATCTGTCTTTTGACACTAAGGCTTGAACTCAGGCCCTTGGGAATTCTAGGCAGATGTTCTGCCACTGAGTTACATCCCTGGCCCCTGATTCTGAGCTCTGAATGACCGCACTATGCGGCCTCTGAAGAAAACAAGGGCCCTCGGAATAATTCTGAAATTAAGAAACAGCTGACTTGTAGAATATAATTTAAACAACTGAATAGAGTTTTAGAAGCACAGGAAGGGGAGAGCCACACAAACACTTATGTGGCCAAAGCAACTCTGTTGTGCATGTTTGTCATCTGCCAATAGGATCCCTCAGGATGTGGTCGCGGGCGGCTGCCTCTTGTAGCCACTGGATTCTGCTCTCCTCTAGGTTTTTCCCATTTTCCTTTTGTCCCCTGGAGCCTTCTTTAGACATTTCTTATCCTTGTTCTGTTTTAAGAGTTCTCCAGAGAAACAGTAGGATGTGTCTTTCTATATCTGTATATATAGAAACATATAAGATCTCTACCTCCTTATATCTATTGATATATTTTATTCTTCTTTTTTTGAGACAGGGTCTCGCTTTTTTGTAGTTCAGGCTGGCCCTGAGTTTAGCCTTGAACTCATAGCAGTCCTCCCGCCTCTGCCTCCCCACTGCTGGGATTACAGGCATGAGCCACTACACCCAGCACTGTGGTGTGTGGTACTGACTGCTGGTGGGCGTGAGTCTCCAGGCCCAGTATTGTTGTATGTGGTTACTGGGGATCAAACCTGGGCCCTGGCACTTGCAAGGCAGGTGCCAGAACCACTGAGCTAAATCCCCAGCCCAAGTATTTTGTTCTTTAGAGTAAAATTTCTTAAAGTAAAATATTGTATTACTTAACATAAATATTTTGCTCTTTCTGCCTGTCTTGCTCACCTCTCTGTGTTTATGTTAAGAGATTGACTAATGTACTTGTGGGACTGGTAGGTCCACAGTCTTCATGGTAGCTGGCAGGCTACAGAGCAGAAGACAGCTGATCTTGCTGGCTCCGTCCGAAGGCGGCGTGGAGGCGACACTCTTTCCTCTGTGGGGGATCTCTGCAGGGTTCTCCTGAGGCTGTCAACAGACTGGACAAGTCGACCACCTGGAGAATTACCTGCTCTTCTCCAGGTTTACTGGTTTATATGTTCATCACATCTAAAAAAATACCACCACAGCAACACCTGAACTAGACCTCTGTACGGCATGGACAAGCTGCCTCCTATCACAGAACTGCTTGGAGGGAGCAGGGCTCATTTGGACTTGCGTTAAGTTTTTAGGCTTTGGCATTAGGACCTGAGGGGACACAGGGCTTCAGTTGAGAAGGGAGATCTGTCCAGACCCCAGGAGACTTGCTGGTGTCACTGGGCCGGACTGGCTTGGCGTTGATCTGGACGAGGCTCTGGAGTCATAGCCCGTTTGGCTTCTAGAGGGAGCTTAGCCTGCACTAACTGGAGAGGGCTGCTGCAGCACCCTGCGTCTCCCCACACTCTCCTCTCAGAAGCTCGTGCTCAGCCCTCTCTGCACCTTCCTGCTGCCTGGCCTGCCCTGAGCAAGGGCCGGAGGGCAGGGCCTGGCACACACAGCTGAGCGGCTGCTCCAGATCCAGGCCCTGAGAGTCTGCTGAACTGACACGATGACTCTTCAGCAGGAAGATGGCCAAGGTCAGCCTCCCCCGTGTCTCGGTGAGGTAGGAGCCATGGGAGAGGGTCATATCGCCTGCCCTTTGAGCTTTCAGACTTTGGGTCAAGGAAAGTCTTGCTGCCAGACTCAGCTGGGAAGCCACCGTTGGCTCGGGTCCCCACCAGAGCCTTGCCCACCCGAAGAGGGCACAGCAAGAAGAAAAGCACTGGCGAGAGTAACTGCTTCCCGCTGCTGCTGGGACAGACTGCCACACGCTGAGGGGTTAGAACAGCGCCGACTCATTACTGTACGGTTTAAAAGGGCAGACCTGACACCAAGCCCAGGTGCCAGCAGGGCCGCGCTCCACCGGGGGCCTTTGCGAGTCCCTGCCCACCTTGGACAGGGCTCACCTGGCCTCTGCCCCACTTCCTCCCCCTCTGAAGCCATCCTTGTCTCCTTCTTCCTCATTTAAGGACCCTTCTCATGATGCTGAGCTCATGAAGAGTTCACCATAACCCTTCCACTTGGAGATGCTTAGAGAACCATATCTAAATCCTGGTGGAGTTTAAAACATTATCTCGAAGTGTTCCTGCACACCTTTCATGTCACCTTCAGAGGCAGGAGCGCAGGTCCCGTGTGCTCCGGAGTGCAGGTGTCAGCCAGCCCATCGTCCTCGGGCAGGAAATGGCAACTCAGAGCCGACAGAACTGCACTCCCCAACCAGTCTTGCACTCCTGAAGTGGGAGTGCAAAAATCATTAACTCTCACTGGACTCTCGCTGGACTAGTTTCTTCTAGCCTCCCAGCCCGTGTAGGTGAGGAGATGAAAGAGAAGGACTAAGTGGCAGGATGCCGATCCGAACCTGTGCCCAGCGTTTCCGTTTTCTGGAACGTTCTTGCCCTAGTTCCTATGAGCCTGACCCCTCCCCTCACACCTCCATCGCCGCCCAGGCCCTGGCTCGGCCTTCCTTGCGCAGGTTCCTCTCGTATGCTGTGCCTCAGCTTTTGCTTATTTTCATAACACAATAAACTGGTAACCTGCACTCTGGGCTCCTTCAGACTAGAATCTAACTTCCGTTTCTGTCTCATGTATCACTCTGTGGTGCCCAGTGCTTGGCACAAGCTCAGCCTGTAGTAGGTGATTCACAATGATGACAAAACTCATTTTTCCTGACCACTGTACTACACAAACAGTATATGGAAATAGTCCACCTGATTGAAATGTTGCTCTTTCTAGTATTCAGCAATTAGCTTATTTTCTGTGCATCCCCAGAAACTTGCTGACACTGTAATGTAATGGTGACAGGTTTCTGCGAGAAGGAACCTAAGTCTCAACAGGCAAAGATGAACATATTCATTACAATAGGAAGTTGACTTAAACTGACACACACCAATAATACAACAGTGTATGCTGTTGGAAAAACATTTATTGCAATTCAGTGTCAAAAAATTTTTACAAAAATATGCCACTGTCTGGTACAAACAACTGTAAAAATCAGTTCATGCAAGAAAAGTGTGCAAATAATTTATACAGAAAGACTTAGCTCACACAGTATTAAATATGTATCTCTGCATGTACTTGGTCTAGTCTTGTACTTTCCGTTACAATGCTCCATCCTGTAGTATTTATTAGAAAGTACATTAAAGCTTAGGGCATGGGATAATATACATGCCCTGTGCTGGGGTGATCGACACTTGGCAGGGTGAAGGTAGTGCCAAAGGACTGGAGGTTTGTTTAACAGATTTGGGCAACACTAAGCATAGACACCGCTCTACTCCAAGAGAAGTCACGCAAGCTCCGGAAGCAGTTAGAGCTGGTGCTTCAGGAAGGGCCGCCAGGGAGCAGCCACCTTTTTTTTTTTTTTTTTTTCCAGATGGAGCAGGGTCTAAGTTTTGAGAGAACTGCGGAGGTCAAGGACACTTTGAAAAGTGGCAGCGAAGTCACACTGCCACCTGTGGAACACACGCTGCTTGGTGAAGGCTGAGCAGAGTGAGGCTCACTGCAGCCTCGAAGCTGAGGCAGCCACAGGAGGAGGCAGATCGGTGGACTCAAATGGACCTCTTAGTCCAGGCAGCGGGAAGTGTCTGCTTGGTAACTATCAGAACCCTGTTTCTGGAGACAAGCCACTGCTCAGCTATTAGCTTTGTTTGTGATTGAGTACTCAAGGGAGAAATGGATTTATCGAAACGCGCTTCGTGCATCAGCACGCAAGTTGTACTTGCGGTCACTGATCTACAAGAACGTTACGTGGTTCCTTGAGTCCAGTAAGAATCAGCAACTTCACAGGTGTGGAAGACGCAAGGGCCCGATCTGCACCGCAAGGAACTGCCACAGTGAGCCTCTTGAGGACCGTGGCCGTGCCACCAGGTACTCTGTGATGGCAGCTTGGAGAGGTCCCAAGATGCCACCTGCTGTTCCCTTTGCAGCTCAGACCAGCGCGCTGCAGCGTGCACCCCAACTTTCGAGACCCACTTGCTCACCTCCCCTGGGGAACTGTCAGTTCTGCCCTCCCTAACCAAGCTTCCAGGCCCAGGGAGAAGCTTCCTGCACTTGGAAAACCAGATGTCTTTCCCCTTAACAACAGAGAGGAACACACCCACCAAAATATCAAGTATAAAGGAGTTATGACCTTGTTTGTTGGAAGCAACGAAGGCCCAAGCTGTATCCAACACCAGTTTCTCCACTTTTCCCTGGAGCTTGGGGCACTTCTGAGTCTGTCTTAAGTAATAACAGCATTTCAGGCCAGCCTCCAGTCAGAGGAGATGGTTCACAGATATAAATAGTTGGAAACAGATTCAAAAAACTCCAACAGATGTCAACATAGAAAACGATGGTAGAGTTCAGTTAAAAAACGCACACGTAAAATTAGTTAAAAATTTCACACATGAAATAGTGTTTGCATAGCCAGAAGTTATTACCCTATAGCCTAGAAGAAAAAAATATAAACTCAGGGGCTTATTTTATAATAAACATTGTATTGAATGCTAAGACAGATATACTGTTGAACATTTCTTGCAGTGATTTAAATTCCTTATAAATCTGACAACTTGCTTAGACAAAAGAAATTCCAAGCTCTTTCTGTTCTCCTGTATGAAAACAGACATAAGGGCCCTGTGTTGACTGCAAGCTCAAGGGAAAGGGCTTGTGACCTTCAGAGCTGAGCATGGTGGCAGTAGCAGATACACACCATTGTTTTACTTCACAGTTCCTAGTAGAAGCTAGTTTTGTGGAGACTTTTGCAGTGTAAAAATGGCTTCGTGTCACTTCAACCATCTAAAACTAATTCCTTCAAGCCACTTCAATATGAAATTATCACTACCAAATTTCTGCTCACCACTGGGGAATTTCTGACTTGTAATTGTAACTTTCATTCCTTTTTATCGTGCATTCAGCGATTCATCCGCCCATAGTAAGAGCATTGAGTAAAGTTGTAATCTCTTTCTGGGGTCTTGCCTGGGTGAAGTCTCACAGATGTGACACATTCGCCTTTCCACAGATTCTGGGCATTTGTCTTAAGGGACTTCCTGCTTACGCCCAGCGCACCTCCGAGTTGTAGCAAAGGGCTGCCCTCTGCAGATCTGCCCACACAGTGTCAGAGCCTTTCTTTCTCCGAGTCTGCACTCCTGCACGATGGACGCCAGTTTCCAGCTCTGCTTCACAGGGTGCAGGATGGGGCCCGCGGGGACTGGAAGGGGAGCTCTACTCTCCAGCAATCTCCACCGCCATGCCTGGGCTCGCCTTCATGCCCGCAGTTCTGAGACTGAGCTTCTCTGCTTTCGTTTCTCAGCACAACCTGTCCGGATGGGTTTGCCAAGAGGAAGGGTCTGGCAGGTCACTGGTGCCCTGTGAGCAAGAGCTTTTTAAACTCACTGTGCTTCACGTGCCCTGTGAGGCCCAGGCGGGTCCTCGTGGGAGCCACACGGCCAGGTCCAGCCTCCGCCTGCTCTGCCGCTCCCGTTGCCCCAGCCCCGTCAGATACACCGTCCCTCCTCCGTTCCTCCCTTCTCTACCTGCTGTTTTCTTCCTGATGCTCCTCTTCCAATGGAAGAGACCTCGAAGGCCAGTGTCTTCGTTTTTCACCTCAGAAAATCTCCTCGGCTCTTTCACACCCTATCTCCACGATGGCAAAGGGTATGGGGAGAGTCTGTAGACACCATTTTGGTTGATGTTCCAGGAAACTGCGCCTCAGTCCCCTGAAAGGGGGTCACTTTGTGAAGATGCAGGTGGCCGCTGAGGGAACGTAAAATGTGTTGCTGCTCACACTCACACTGGTTTATACTTTGTTGTAGAAAAGCAGCAACAGTCTTCAAAGATTAAAACTCACAGAAACACTCCCCGCCCTCTTGCAGGAACAGTGGACGTCCAGTCTGAGATGCCCTTTCTTCCAGAGTGACTCTTGAGTGTTTGCCTCACAGGAGTCCCTGGGGTGTGTGTGCTTTAACTCTGTCCTTAACTGTCCAGCCCCGAAGCGAGTTTTAAGATGAACTCATTCATCTCTCTGGCCTGAACTGCAGGCTTTAGGTTTAATCAACCTTGCACAAGGACGTAGCTCATGTGGACTCAGTAATGATGCTGGACAGCATGGATTATGGGCCGAAACGGAAAGCCCGGTCCCACCAGCCTCAGCACCTGAGCTGCAATCAGTTCGCCGACGTCGCTCATCTGTGAAGATGCCGGAAGAAGCCAAAGTCTTCACACCCGTGAGGTGCCTAATTCTATGTTTCTTGCAACATGAATTTCTCTGGAACTGCTCTCAAGTAACCTCCTGTTTTCCCAAATGAACTCCCAAGTGACAGGGAAAAAGGCACATGAACTTTTCAGACCGTTTTAGGAAGGATCACGCTGAACAGGGCCCCTCTGCCTGAAAAGGAAGTCTGAAACAAGATGAGGGTCGCTTCTGACATCCTTTTCATTTTAAATCACATTTTATAGTGATAAAAAGAAACTTACAAGAAACAGACACCGCCTACTGGTGAGCACGTTGTCAGAGAGCACGTATGCTGTCAGAGGTAGACCATTGTGTGGTATCTTCGTAGCACAGGCCCTTGTGCTGTGTGCTTCAGCAGGGTGGTTTTCTTGGCCTTTTCGAAAGCCCAAGGACTCCTCATGTGTATTCTGTCTATTTTTCTGTCTGTCTTTCTTCTTTATCATCTAAATAAATTTTGCATTATAAAAAAAAGAGCAGTCTACCTCGTATTTGAGTTTTGCCTATTTCTTCCTAGGGTGCAATTATAAAGGAGTTTCCATGAATCAGTTGAGAAAATTCCATTTTCACGGTTGACATAGAATTCTTGCCCTTATAGTCTTTCTGGTAAATTGTTAGGAAAAGAGTTTATTTACAGCGTTTCTGCTTTTCCACACCAACTGTGAGATTCACATTCTTAAATTCCCATCAGCAAATGCACTGTCCCCTCCAGCGTCCTCCTAGTGACTGATCTCGGAAGTTTCGAGCCAATGTTTAGAATGTACATTATTTACAAAGGAAGCGTCCAAGCGCCATGCTCCTCGCAGTCCAGTCAGCGGGGGACCCTGGGAAGCATCACTGTGTGCGGGGATCAGAACTTGAACAGGTTGATAAAGTCCTGGGGTGAAAGGGAAACGGAGCAGCTCTCTGGGTTGTTGGCTGTGCACGGATGGTCAGTGCCCTGGAAAGAAGACTCAGGTCAGGGTCAAGTTTGAATGGGCATCTCACTGAATTTGGCACCATGAAGGCCTTGCCCAACTTGAGTTCTACAGCACAGAAAAACTAAAGAGCCTCGCTTGCCTGTATACCACCCGTCCACAGAGCTGGGACCATCTAAGAGTGAAGGGCTGCAGAGGCAAATGAGGGAAGGAAGGTCCTGCAGTGTCCAGGCAGCGAAGCATGTCTCCTAGACTTGGGGCTGGGCCAGGAAAGGATCTGACCTCCTACTGCTGGCCCTGCAGCTCTCGGGGACTGGACCAGGGGTCTGAGGCAATCCCTCGAGACACATACCTTCCAAGAGAGAATGTGACAATGTTTGCAGAGCTGGAGGGTGTCTCCATACTGCTCTTTCCTTGGGTAACATCGGATAAGCTTAAAATACATCTTCTTCCAATCCAGCTGCCCTTTGTCTGACAAAATTAATCGCTTGCGGATCTAAAAATTAAAATGAATAAAAATAATTGCAGGAGAATTTATCCGGAGGATGGTTTGTAAATTTTTCTGATTCTGAAAAGATTTATTCCCATTCTCCTCAACCCTTTGTGCCTTTTAAAAATTTGTACAATAGCCAGGGAAGAAAACTGTCCAGATCCTTAGAAGTACATTCTCAACTCTCCCGTTACAGGACAGTTTTTTAAGTCTGTAAGTAGGGGGCTGATGACACCTCACTGCTCATTGTCTTGGATGGTCCTTTCGAGTCTAGGTCACCTTGCTAACTAATTCAGTCTCTTTGCTACAGAGATGAGCTAGTATTTCCAGAGAGATACAGTGACCACTTGACAGTGTATCTCTATTGTGTATTTAAATATCAGTGGCTTCATGAGCACAGCCTGCTGAATTCACACATCTGTACAAATTGGAAAAATAAATGCAAAGCAGCCTTTCAGAAAGGACAATTCTTTTTTTTTTTT
>PVIR01041821.1:0-12552 GCA_004026965.1 Petromus typicus | reverse complement strand
GTGTGTAAAAGATATGAGAATTACATGAAACTCCTCATCAGCTACCAACAGCAGGACACGGGACAGAGAAATGTGAAAGATACCACAGGCCACAGGCAGGAAGAAGCAACACTGAAAAGCTCCATAGCTGCTTAACAAATGAACATCACGCAGGAAAAAAGAGTAGAGCCTGGATTACAAAGATACATGATATGTACCACCTTGTCAGCAGTGTGGAACTCACTGGGGATTTTCATTTTGTATTTTACGTACTCATGGCTGACAAAAAAGTGTATGTATTTATTATGTACAAGATGTCTCAAAATATGTGTACATTATGGAAAGGTTCAGTGGGACTAATTACTACATATATTTTATTTATTTATTTATTTATTAGACAGGGTCTCCCTTTGTAGTTCGGGCTGGCCCTGAGCTCAGCCTTGAACTCACAGCAATCCTCCTGCCTCTGCCTCCCAAGTGCTGGGATTACAGGCGTGAGCCACCATGCTCGGCACTGTGGTATGTGGTACTGATCACTGGTGGCCCTGAATCTTCATGCCCAGCATTGTTGTATGTAGTTAACTGGGGATCGAACCCAGGCCCTTGTACTTGCAAGGCAGGTGCTGGAACTACTGAGCTAAATCCCTGGTTCATATATATACTATTTTTAAACAAAATCAGAATTGATGAACCATGTGGGGGAAATTTGAACAGTCTAACTGAATATTTGTGGACATTAAACATTTACTGTGTACATTTCTAAGGTACTATGATAATGAATAAAAATCTTGAGAGTGTACGCCACAGTCTTTGTAGATGAATTAATATATCCAATCTGAAAATGAGCATCTGAAATGAAAAGACATTCCTTAGATAAAGAAGTAGAAATGGCAAAAAAAATACATGAAAAAATGTTCAACATCATTGGTCATTGACAAATGCAAATTAAAATAACACTGAAATTTCAACCAGTAACAAACATCAGAGAGGCTGTAGGGAAAAGGAACACTTGTGTACTTCTGGTGGGATTGTAGACTGGTGCAACCACTGTGGAAATCAATTTAGAGATTCCTCAACTAAAACTAAAGCTTCCATTTAACCCATCTAGTCCCCTTTTCGGTATCTTCCTGAAAGAATTAAAAGAATCCTACCACAATGAGATATGCATACCCATGGTTATAGTGGCACAGGGCATAAAAGCTAAGTCTTGGAAACAGACCGTTAACTGATAAATGAATAAAGAATATGTGTTCTTTTAATACAATGGAATACAACTCTGTGATAAATAAGGAAGCACTTCAGACATTTATAGCTAAATGGACACACTTTGAGATCATATTCGTAAGTGAAATATATTGAACATGTATTTAAACACTGCATTGTTTCTCTGGGGTGAGAAACCAAAAGTGTAAATAAGGGCCAAAATGTATAATAGATCGGGAAATAGGAAGAAAATATTTAGATAGGAAAGAGAACAGGGAGGAAGGAGGGAGAAAGGTAGGGGAAAAAGGGAAAATAGAAGGGGAAAAAAGGAAACAAAGCTGTTGTAGGGAGAGGAAGGGCTTGAGGGAAAGGGGGAGGGGAGAAAGGCAGATGGACACGTAGAGCTGCAGATTCCCTGTGGTGAGGGCTCTCGGTATGGATGCCTGACATGTACCAATAAATGTTTTGCTATTAAAAAAAAATAGTTTGTCTCCCAGAGCTTGTCCATAAGTTTAACCCTAAAGTTACGTGTTACTGAGGTTAAAAGGGTGGAAATTCCACATGGCATTTATCAGTGAGGTCTTTGGGAAGTGACTAGAATTAAACAAAGTCATTCCCATGAGTTCCCTATGATCATACGTATCCTGGTGGCTTTATAAGAGTACAGACAGGCAGTTGTGTAGGTTCATACTTCTTCTTCGTCTTCTTCTTTTTTTTTATGGCTTTTTCCAATTTATTGCATGAAAGAGTTACACCAGTCCAAGCAAAAGCAGACCCCAAATGGTTACATTATACAATAGGCTCATACTTCTAAACCAGCTACTCAGCAGGCTGAGACAGAAGGATTGCAAAGTCAAGGTCATCCTGGGCTACTAACTACTAACTTATTCTCAAAATAAGAATTAGACAAGAGCTGGGGAAATAGTTCAATGGTAGAGTGCTTGTCTAGCATGTGTGGGGCCCTGGGTTCAATTCTGTGTTGAAAGCAAAGAAGGAAAAATATCAGACACACAAATGTAGACACGCGCTGCCACCATGATGTGGTGAGGAGAACTGCGATGAGCTCAAGGCTGGCCTGAACCGTGGAGGAGACCCTGTCTCAAAACAACAACCAGAAGCTATGCCATGCTGTGATCCAAAAATAAACCATTTTTCCTTTATAAGGTAGCCTGCTTCAGGTATTTAATTATAGTACAGGAAAGGGGGATAACAGGTATGGTGATGGGTTATAAAATACCAACTGTAGTAAATAAAAGCCATTTAGTTGTACACTTCAAATGGAGGAATATGATATGTGAAGTACAGCTCTATAGAGCTGTTTTCAAAAGGTAGTTATTCATTTTTGCCGTAAGAGGAATGTACAGTACTTGGTGTTTTACAGGAGGGACTTTGTGTTTCTGCTTAGACAACTTAACTTCAGAAGTGACCTTGTTTTGTCTCATTTTATCATTGGCCTCAGAGTTAACCTCATTTGAAGTAGGTCCTGAGCTGTGAGACTGTTCATGTTCTACAGGGGAATGAAACGGCCTGTGAGCTCAGACCAGTTCCTGCTCACACTGAGGTCTAGCTGTGGAGGTCACTTCAGGAGTGAATGTCAAGGGCTGCTTTCACTCGTTGTCTGCTGACACTGGGAAGCTCAGCCAGCTCCTGGGGGCGGGGAGCACAGGAATGTGAGTAAACACGCTAGGAAAGACTGGGAAGCTCTGCTCCCAGCCGCCTGCTGGTGTGAGCCTGGCTGCAGCAGCTGGGATCCTGGGGGGAGGGGAGGGGAGGGAAGGGCGTGCGCCGGAAGAGACCCCTGCCCCGGTCACTGCCAGGGAGGCTCCATCACAAGCCATCGATGTCCACCCCTCTGCCCTTGTTCTGACCTTCAGCTGTCTAGAGAAGCTGTGTGTAGAGCGGCGGCGGGGGACAGAGGAGCTGCTGCCTCCCAACAAGAAGGAATTTTTTATCTTTCCTCTCCGTGTACAACTCGAGGCTGATTAAGCCTCAGCTCGGCAGGTACAAGGCTTCTGGGGGTCAGAGAACGCTTGGACTGGTCCGGTGGAGACTGGGTCCCAATGAGGGAAGTGGGGGGAGCCTTGGAGCTGGGCCCAGCCTGTGGTGGGAGTTGAGAGCTGGGGCGAACTGAATAGCTAAGTGCTGTATGCATCAAAGATTATAAAACTCAGAAGTTGTGCTCCACAGAGCTCAGGATCCTACAGCCCCGACGGCGACCCAGCAATTGCAAAGGGAGTTTTGAATCCCTCATTTGCATCCGCGCTGTTTACAGGACCAATCAGAAGACGTCTTTTCAATCTCTCGCTTCTATTGGGCACAGCCCACCGAAAGGCGAAAAGCGCTGCTCCTCCTCCTTCGTGGACACGGGCGGAAGCCGCGTTGTTTTTTCGACGGTAATAAGAGTGAGCTTTTGACGGGACAAATGTTCTGTTACCTTATTTGCATGAGTAGGGAGCCAGGAATTTGGACGACAAAGAGCCCCCTTTCCCTTATCCCCGGGATGCTGTAAGCCTGCTCCTGGCACGCTCTCACCCTGTATAATGTATGTCTTTTCCCCGTGAAGAAAAGTACGCCTTCGCTGCTTTTTGTGTGCTGTCCGATCCTTTGTTGGGGACACTGGGAACCTGGGAAGAATCCCCACGGGTCACTCCATCCGGTAGAAAGCCCAGTCCCTCCCGCAGGGCCCTGGAGGTCAGCACCAGCCCTGTCCAGGCCTCTGCCTTCTAGCCTGTAGCTCAAAAAGGCAGCTGAGCCCCATCCTGTGAAGTCAGGTGACCCACGTGGGGACGGTGGCCTCCGCTAGACAGGCAGGATCCTGACACCCGCGATCAGTGATCCCAGCAAACAGGCTCCTCTGTCTCCACGCGTCTCCACCCCCCCCCCCCCCCCCCCCCCCCCCCCCCCCCCCCCCCCCCCCCCCCCCCCCCCCCCCCCCCCCGTGCTCTTCCTCTGCCCCCTGCGCTTGGGCCACCTTTCTGGCCTTCCTTGGTCAGCACGTGCCTGGTCGACTTCTCAGTCCTGGCCTCGTCCTGACCTCACCCCACTGGCTGGGGGATGGAGTGGCCGTTGGGCTGCTGTCCTATCTGGTCATCACGCCATGGGTAATACAGTGGATAATTTACAGCTGGGCGATGTGATTGGGCTTACTGAGGCTTGTTCTCCAGCTGCGCCTGCGCGGGGCTCTTTACAGCCCCATCTCGTGGAGTCTTAAGGAAGTAGAGCTTGGAGTTCAAAGTAAACTCTGCCCTGCTTCTGATCCGGCTAAGATAACAGACACAGGTAAGCGCTGTAAAGTGTTGTCACTGCCCCTCCTTTGGGTGACGAGTGGTTTTGTACCAAGAAAAATACTTTTATTTTTCTAAAATCATAGAGTATCAGAAGCTTTGGCGATTGAAATTACATGAGTAAGAATTGTCACTGGCCCGGGACCGAGGAGGTGATGGGAGTCACACTGAGGACCAGAACTCACCCCACCTGAAGAACCGGGTTGCGGCTCTGCGGACTCCCACCCTAAAAACAGAATTTCCAGGGTGCAAAGGGCACTGGCCCATATCACAGGTCTGAGCCCAGTTTTGGTTTTTTAAAGATAGACAATTTAAATCCAGGGAACCCGGTGGATTTTCTCAACCTGTTCTTTTGTCTTAGGACCAGATTCTTGTCCTTTACTCTCCCAATTAAGCCAATACTTCTGGTATTCTGAGGAATTTGGGGGATAATGGGCCTGGAGAGAAAGGAATCTAAAGGTAACCAAGGCATCACCACATGGATCACCTTGGGGGACCTCACCAGGTCCTAGAAGTTGCTGTCTTCCTAAAGGAGCAAGTTTTAGTTGTGATTTTTCTTGTCTCCTTTTTCAATTTTCTTATGTCTCTTTTTAAAACCTATACTCTAGCCTGGGGCTGGTGGTGCATATCTATAATAACAGCGCTTGGGAAGCTGAGGCAGGAGGATCACATGAGTTCAATTTTTTTTTTTTTTTTTGAGACAAGGTCTCACTTTGTAGTTCAGATAAGCCTGGGTGACATGGTGAGACCCCCTTCCTAAAAAATCTCCCTATGTAGCCTAGACTAGCCTGGAGCTCACCATAATCCTCCTGCCTCTGGGTTTACAGGTGTGAGCCACCACACCCGACACTGTTATATATAGTTACCAGGGATCGAACCTGGGCCTGTGCACTCGCAAGGCAGACACCAGAACCACTGGGCTAAATCCTCAGGCCCGTCTTTTTTTTTTCTTTCTTTTTTTGAGACAGAGTCTCGCTTTATAGTTTAGGCTGCCCCTAAACTCACTATGTGGCCCACCCTAGCCTCAAATTTGCAACAATCCCCCTGCCTCTGCTTCTTGAGTGCTGAGATTCCAGGCGTGGACCACAATACCCAGCACTGTGTATGAGGTACCAGGGATTGAACTCAGGACCCAGCATTTGCCAGGCAGATGCTGGAACCACTGAGCTAATTACCCAGCCCTCATGATCTTCTTCTTCCTCACTACATCTGCTGAGGTGTCTGTTTCATTTCTTTATTTCTTTTTTCGGAAAGGGTCTCACCATGTCACCCAGACTTATCTTAAACTGGGTTTAAGGCTTCTGTTCCTCCCACCTTAGCCTCCCAAGTAGCTGGCAGTACGTTTTGTCCAACTGCACCTGGCTGTCTATTGAAGTTTTGTTTTTCTTTAGACGGGTTCATGGAAAAATCATTGATTTTTGACCATCTATGCACATTTAGGAGAAGGCACTAAACAAGCTGTTCAGGGACCGGCGATTTAGCTCAGTGGTTCCAGCGCCTGTCTTGCAAGTGCAAGGGCCTGGGTTTGATCCCTGGTTAACCACATACAGTACTGAGCGTGGAGACTCACCCCAGCAGCAATCAGTACCACATACCACAGTGCTGGGCATGGTGGCTCATGCCTGTAATCCCAGTGCTCAGGAGGCAGAGGCAGGAGGATTGCTGTGATGTGAGTTGGAGGCTGAGCTCATGGCCCGCCTGAACTACAAAGTGAGACCCTGTCTCAAAATAAACAAAAACAAAAACCAAAAAGCCAAAAAAAAAAAAAAATAACCCAAGCTATTCAGAAATTTCCATTAAAAAAAAAGAGCTGCTCCCAAGAAATACAGGGCCAGAAAACAGACACAAAAGTAGGTCTTGGTCTCCAAGTCTGCTCTGATCCTTCACAAAACCTTTCTTCCTGTTCTAGGATTACAGAGGGGACAAGAGAATGAACTGCATGTGTGTTAGTCAGCTTTTCATCAGCAGAACAAATGAGGTACTGAGGGTAAAAACAGGTTTGTTCTGAGTCATGGTTTTAGAGGGTTTAGTTCATGGTCAGCTCTCTCTCTGAAAGGCCAACCTGGAACCAACCCTTTAGCACGTGGCTTTTGGGGGACCTTCCAAATCCACACTGTGGCAGATGGGACCCCAGACACGTGCACAGAGGGTTGCTGTAGCTCTGTACAGGGCTCAGTGTGATGTCCTCACTTTGCCTCAAGTGCTCCAAGCACGAGGTTCTTCTGGTTCACGTGGACAGCCAGGCACTCAGTTTGGCGAACTTCTAGCCACCCTGGTCTTCAGGAAAACTCACCCAGTGACCCCTTGCAGTGGCCTTTGGTTTTTCTGGCCTATTCTAGGCCTACTTGACATGTTTGGGTTCACATCTTCCCCAGGAGCTCATCACAGTTGGGTATTGGCTACTCTAATGAGGACGCGAAGCAGTACTTGGATTCTTGTGACTTAAGGACCCAGAAGTGTGTGGGCAGCAAAGCTTAATGTCTGTCTTTCCTCTGGACACCTCCGCTTCCCTGGGGAGGCCCGGCAAGCCCTTTTGTCATTGGATGCTCTTCATGTTGTTGCCATTGTTGCTGAGCCAGCGAGGACTCACATGCTAGTTCTCAGTCCTCCCCACCCTCGGAGGACTCTGTTGTGGAGAGCTTGGAGTCTGATGCCCAGAGCGGTTCGGATTTGCACAATGGAACTGACATCATCCCAGGGATCATTAGCCTGTGCAGGTGCGGCCTGAGGTCCTCTGCCCTGGGAGTGGTGGCTACAAACCAAGGCGGAGAGGCTGGGAATGCTTCAGCACCGCGGGCCGGACAGCGCCTGGCGGGCTGTGGGTGGCGCCATCCGGGACAGGAGGGACGATTGTTCTCACACTGAATTTGTCACTGTGGGGAGTGGCGGGGCTGCCCCTGCCAGAGCTGAGCCGAGGGCTAGAGTGTAGCTGGGTATCTTTGTACCCACGCAGGTCAGGAGGCCGCAGAGATCTGGGTGGGTACCTGCATGGCCGGGAACCTCCAACGGGCTGAGACTCCTGGCGGTGGGGCTGAGGCCCGGGCTCCGGGGAGCACGCCTAGGTCTACACTCACCTCCTGGCCCTGGGAAACTGGCTCATCCATGCCGCACCGACTTGGTCTGCATCCTGCTCTGTTCTGACCCCGAGGCCCCAGGGCCTGCTCAGTGTCACCAACACGCTACGGAAATAGCTCTGGGATTTACCCTGGATCCCCTCGTCCTCCTTCAGGAGGGACTGCTCGGCGTTCCCTCCGTGAGGCACAGTCCTTTGGCCCAATTTGGTGCCCATCTGGGTCAGGAAGTTTGATGCTGTTTTCTGAGTCACCACGCCAGGCATTGTTGTATGTGGTTACTGGGGATCAAATCCATGACCTTGCATTTGCGAGGCAGGCCCCAGCACCACTGAGCTAAATCCCCAGCCCGAAATTGTTCATTTTTTGTCTTCATTTTTAAAGGACGAAGAAAGAGGCTTGGTGTGTCAGTTTCTCTTCCCTGCACCTCTCTGAGCAGTTTCTGTGGGTGATGAGTTCGAGGTTTCTGAGACATGCAGGCTCCGCTCCTGCTCACTAGGGATCTGTGGTCTTCCTGGAGGGTTTGGGAGGCAGCTGCGACTCCTCTGATCTCTGTGCTACACAGGGAATGGACGGTGGGAGATGTAGGTCGGTTTGCAGACTGGAGAAGGCTGAGGTGTTGAGGAGACAGTGACCGCTGCTATCTGTACTTTCCCAACAGTTGGAAGACTGTGCAGAGCGCAGTTATTCTGTCCTCTTGGTAGCTGGGAAGTTCTCTCTGAAGCCTGAAGTAGTCGCACTGTCTTTGTGTGGAGTTGGAGATTAATATAATTTTATGACTCCGCTAGAACCTCAGGTCTCCCACCAGCATCCTTACTCACTTTAATATTCCCTCTTCTACACCAGAGGGACAAGCACTTGAGGCCCTAGTCGCAGTCTCTCGAGTCTACCCCAGTCCCAGTCTGAGCAAGGAAAATGCAGACGTCAATGGAGTGGAGCTTCCGCATGACGTAACCTCGACCTCAGCCTATGTAAGGGCAATCCGGAAGATCAGATCGGTCTGCCTACCTACCTCATCAGGGTCACCTGGGAAATACAAGGCAGGGCGCTGGGCCCCAGTTAGCGACCCAAAGGCTCCTAGAGTTCGGTTACAGCATCTCCCCCATGGTCTCAAGTGCATTCCCCTTGCCTACAGCGCTCCCCTGGCCGTTGCCGGCTCGGACCTGCAGCGCCCCCTGGTGCCGGGCTGGAGCTCACTGCAAGGGCGTCTGCAGGTAGCCTGTGGCCCAGCCTCAGCGGGTCTGATGAATGCGCTGGACAGCGCCCTCAGGGCCAAAGCTCTGCAAACCCCTATTGCTACTGCACCCCACCTCTCTCCAGGTCCCGCCTTGCGCCTCCAGGGTGACACCGGCAAGTAGCCGCTAAGACAGGACTGGGGAGGCCAGGGAGAGCCAGAGTGCTGGGGTGGACGTCCAGTTGCAGGCCTGCGCTCATCTGGGTCTTTCTTCGCTGAACCGGCCAATGCTAGAAGGCGCTGAGTTCCCCTTCGTGGTTTCTCCCGTCACTGCCTAGTTCTTCTCCTTTGCTGGACCTTGCAGAAGAAGGGTCACGGTGCAAACTAGGGAAACCCAGGGCAGAGTGACAGACATCTTCAGGACAGGGACTGTGCATGGGGGGGGGTTTCAGGAGCTGCCTCTTTTGCTGAAGTCATCGCCTGTGGAGTGGAAGGTAGGGAGTCAAGGAGGTTTGGCCGTGTCTTCCATAGCGAGAGAGCTTGTCCTGGTGCCACACAGCACTCAAGTGTGATTCTCGACAGTCACCAGCTTTCTCAGAGAATCGTGAGGGTCCTGGGATGCCTTGGGTTCCAGCTAACTGTGGTGCAACCTTTGAGGAATCCGAGAAATGCTGCAGGGACATGGGGCGGTGTGGTCTCATCTCAGATCTGGGTGGAGGCTGGAGGCAGGAGAGGTAGGTGGACAGAGGGTCGTGCTGGGTCAGCACCTGGGACTAGAGAGCATCTCTGCTGTGGTCCATGACACCAAAATGGGAGCATCACTCACTCTTCCTTGCACCGCGGTCCATTCCCCAGGTGGACACAGTCTACTGGGGTGGGTCAACAAACTCTGCTGGACCTGTCTGAGCTTTAGGGTGCCTGGTTCTTGTGGCCTGGTGCTTGGAACCTGATTTCATGAGGTTGGAGATCCAGCAGAATTAGAGTCTTTTCAGGTATCAGAAAGAATCCCTTGTAGCATTGTAAACTACAACATTTAAAAACACGTGGTTTCTTTCTCCCTTACAACAGCTCACATAGAGATATCTATTCCCTCTGATAGATGAGCGAGCTGAGAGTAGTAACTGAGCCCTGTAAGTCACATAGCCAAGGAGGGGTTTGAGGCAAAACTCCAGCCACAGCCTTGCAGGCAGCAGATCCACCCTGCACACTCAGTCCTCCCATGCCCTTTCTGAAGGGATCCTCAGAGGCTGGACAGGCAACACAGAAGGAGTTGAGGGTGACAAAGCCTTGAGAGGGCCAAGCAAGGCTAAAGTGGAAGCTGGCCCTACACTCAGGGCTTTTCAGCAAGGCTCAGAAAGCCATGACGTATCTGAGGGTGGTGGCGTGTGCCTGTAATTGCAGCACTCTGGAGGCTTAAGCAAGAAAATCATGAGCTCCATGTCTGTTTGGGTAACTTAGTGACTTAGCAAGACACTGTTTCCTAAAGGTGGACAGCTGGGGACATAGCTCAATGGAAAGGCTCTGGGTTCGATCCGCAGTACAACAAAGAAACAATCACTGTAGTCAGGCATAGTGGTGCACACTTTTAATCCCACGCAGTCAGGAGGCAGAAGTGGGAGCATCAGAACTTTGAGGCAGCTTGTGCAATTTAGCAAGGCATTGTTAAAAAAAAATATTTAAAGGGCTGTGATGTAGCCTAGTGATAGAGTGCGTGCCAAGCTTGTGCGAGGCCCTCGATCAATCCCCACTATAGCTAAAACGAAATAAAATTTAGAAAAAACAAAAAGAGAGTATCTGGGTGTGATAGGAGCTACTGGTAATCTCAACCCTAAGGAAGAAGAAACAGGGGGATTGAGAGGTCAAGGCCAGCCTGAAGTAGATAGCAAGACCCTACATAGCTTGCTGACCCAGGTTCCTCAGAACAAAAGCAAAAAGAGAGGCAACAACATCAACTTCAACAATAATTAATCCTAGGAGAAGTAATATATTTAGTGTTGAGTTATTTATTGGTGTATGGTGGGAAATGTGCTGGCATGGATATCATCAATACTGAGTACTAGTCTCAGTTCTGGTTTGACTTCTGGTATGAAGTCAGCCCGTTCTAGTTCGGCCAGGGTCTGAACTTCCCATTGGCTAGAGGTGATAAGCAGGAGAACCCAGTATCAGTGCAAAATGCAGATAGTCTGAGCCCAAAGGTAAAGGAGATTTAGTCTCATATATTCTTTTTACATGCCGAGCAACAAATCGAGGAAGTGGCATAGGGGAGGGACAGCAATATAGAACAAATTTTCCGACGACAACCTGACCTAATCAACCAGAGCCTTGAAGTGCGCATCGAGTGTATCGACGCTCTACTTAAGAGGCCTGGGGCAATGAGCAGGATCAATCCATTGCTTTTGACTACTAGTGAATAGCGAGCGCTGATTGGTCGTGATCCCGGAAGCGGGTAGGAGCATGTGCGCCGGACGTCTTAGCGTGAGAGGAACCGCGCCGCTTTTGGAGCCTGCAGTTTGGTCGAGCCATGGCGTCCCTTGGCCGTATCCCTACGGTTTGCGTGATCTGCTTGGAGAAGTCCAAGTACCGCTGCCCGCCCTGCCGCATGCCCTAGTGAGACGGGGGTACATGGGGTTGGGGAGAACGGGGATCTGGCCCTGTTGGCCAGGGGGCGGGGAGCCGGGCTGCGGCTGGGGCCGGGCCTAGGGGTTGCAAGAGAGGCCCTAGGGCCTTCTGGGCTAACGGAACCTCTGTTTTCTGTTGTTACAGCTGCTCTGTGACCTGCTTCAAGAAGCACAAAGGTAAGGACACGGCGTCCCGCCTCAGCCTTGTACCCACCCTGCGCTTGGCAGCCCCACGCCTCGCCCAGTATCTGACCCCAGGCTGCTCTCCTTGGACGGTTGTTACCCAAATCCAGGGGCATCCCCTCAGCCAGCCTAGTGGCTTTTGCCTCGGGTTATTGTTTGTCGTCCGGGAGTCTTGTTCAGTTTTGTGTCTCAGACCTGTCCCTGGTGTACAAAACTTCTGTAAACACTGTTTTCTGTCAGAACCTTTCTTCTGCCTTCCACCCTATTTTTGTTTTTCTTTAAAAATAGTCTGCTAATTGAACGTTTTTGTTGTTGTTGTGTTTTGAGACAGGGTCTCGCTTTTTGTAGTTCAGCCTGGCCCTGAGTTCAGCCTTGAACTCTGCAGTCCTACTGCCTCTGTCTCCTAAGTGCTGGGATTACAGGTGTGGGCCACCATGTCCACGCCGGGCACTGTGGTATGTGGTTCTGATTGCTGGTGGGGGTGAATCTGCACACCCAGCATTGTTGTATATGGTTACAGGGGATCGAACCCGGGCCCTTCCACTTACAAGGCAGACGCTGGAACCACTGAACTAAATCCCCGGTTCCGACATGAAGCTTTTGAGACAAATCTTTTCTTGTTTTTTTTTTTTGAAATAGGGTCCCACTGTGTAGCCCAGGCTGGCCCCGATTTTACAGAGATATCCCTGCCTCAGCCTTCCAAGAGTTTGATATCACAAGGATTTGCCACAACGCCAAACTAACCATTTTTAAGTTAAAATAGGTTTACTGCTTTTGCAGCGAAAGTCTGTTGTTTTGCAGGGAAAGTCTAGCTGTTCCTTGTTCTTAGGGTTCTGGCCTGGACCCTCACTGTTTGATGCTGCCTTGGCAGAGGTAACCAGAATGATTTCTCTCTTCAAGTACAGTAATGTCTTATTAGAAACAGTGAGGTAGATTTGCCTACAGTAAAGAGAAATATTCAACCTACTAAGAGAATAAAAGTTGTACTTAAGTTCTGTGTATGTGAACACAGTTAAAAAGAAGTGATTTTTTGGGGGGCC
>PVIR01041820.1:0-12558 GCA_004026965.1 Petromus typicus | reverse complement strand
TGCTGGTGGGTGTGAGTCTCCACACCCAGCATTGTTACATGTGGTTTCTGGGGACTGAACTTGGGACCTTACACTTGCAAGGGAGGCCAGAGACACTGAGCTAAATCCCCATCCCCAGGAAAAGGGACTTTTTAAATTATGAAAGCAAAGCTATTTTAAAGTCAGATCTTGAGTCAGTAGAAACTAAATTATGTTTCACAATAAATAGTTAATTTTGTAATCACACAAGTATTTCCTAACCCTACATGTATACCCAGTGTCTGTCCAGACAGGTGAGAATACAGCCTTAAAATGCCCTTGATGACTCAAATGGTTCTAGACCTGCTGATTGACACATTGTTGAAATCAGGATTCTTCTGCTTAGGCTTTGTTTCATTTTTGTGTTTTGAGCTGCACTGGTCAGGCTAATCTAGAACTGCTGAGCTCAAGCAATTCTCCCCTCTCAACCTCCCCAGTAGCTAGATTTACCTTCTTCATTACATGGAAATAAGGTTTATAATAGTAGATTTCAAGACAGGAAGCACAGATTTATACTACTTTGGGTTTCATTTTCTTACTGGAAAAAAGGATACTAAAGTTAAAAATGGTGAAGCCAGGAAAGATTCAGTTAGATGGAACTTCAGGGAAATCCAATGGTCTGCTTTGCTTCAGCTTCTCTCCTAAGTCTCAAATTTTGAATATGCTCCCAAGAAATAAAGACCATCACTGCAAACTGGAAGGATGATTGGCACATAGCCCCAAAGCTCCTGAACCAGTCACCTGCCTCTCCATAACCTCTGCATATGCATTCACTGGTTCCCAGATTTTAAGATTTCCATTTTAAGAGGCAAACAACAGAAATACTCACTGAGTAAAAAGGTGGCCTTTAGCATCATGCTCTGCTTTGAGAGGTCAAGACCACACCAGATAGCATTTGAGGGACTTCATTAATATCATGCCCACTGTCTCTGCCCTACAAATAAAAATCCTGGAGCAAAAAGGCAACATGGCCACAAGCCAATGACAGGAAAATTAAAACTTCAGTAGAAGGATGCAGAGGGCAAAGATATTGTTATCAATTACCCCATGTATACAGCTGACAATGACATCAATGACCAGAAGAACACAGAGCCTTCACATGATCCATGGGTCTCAGTAGACAGACTGACAGAGGCAGGCCAGGAAACCTCTTCTCTTTATTCTCATTACTGTGCAACAGATCACAGATTATAAACCCTAAAATTAATAAAAATAATTTATAGCCACCTAAAAAATGTCCCAATGGCGTTAGTATGTACATTCCTGATAGGCAGATGCAGTCGCCTGCTCAGAGTTCACCTCCGCCTCGGTGGCAGAGAGCTGCCACTCTCACTCATACCCACTGATGGCAGGGAACAGGAATGGAAGCAAAACAACTAACTTCCTGATGCCCTTCTCAGCAACCCCACTAGAGTGAGAGAGTAATTCAGGTCAGAACAAGAATCTTCATAAGACATTTTGTAAGCACAAACATTCCTTTTGGAGAAAAGTCTCTGCCCCAAGCACTGGCACAACCAACACTTTCCACACACCGCCTGCTTTAACATACAGCTCCTGCTTACTGACTAGATCCTAGACATGATGCATTTGCAAAATAAAGGTCAATGAAATGTCCATATATATGGCTTTCTTTCCCACACTATTAGGCAAAAACCACAAGTGGAATAAACTGAGGTGTTGACCTCTGGCTTAAGTACAAATGGAATTACTCTACCATGCATTATTTAAAAATGCAAAGCAAAATTGAAGTTAATTTGTCATGTGGAGAAAGCACAGTGCTTTTACGATGAGAGTTCATTTATGAGAAGCTTACCACCGTCTTCTCTTAACCTTCTCAATTTATCTTACATTCGCTATTCTTCCACAGCAAACTTTTATGTGCAATTTTAATGCTGTATAATATAAGTTACAAGGGCACTAGTCTTTGAAACCCGAACAACAATCTCATGAAAATGAGGCGATGTTATTCAGCTGGCAATAGTATGCTCTCTCCTGACCCAACTTGCTAAAAAATAGGATTGAGCAGGATTGTGTAAGATCTTTCTGAAGGATAAAAGTATGGGGCCAGCTTTTATTTGAATGAGAAATAAAGAAATCAAGTTTATCCATAAAGCTTTGTTTAAAAAAAAAATTAAGGAACAGCGAAAAAGAAACCTACAATTTTAATACAACCTATTTCCTTCAAAATGACTTTACAAGCTTTGAGACTTCTCTAAGCAATCATCCAACCACTACCACCACCCGACCCTGTGCTGGGGATCAAACCAGGGTCCTGCACTGGTGAGCACTCACTCTATCCCTGAGCTGCTCCCAGAGCCAAGTACAGTTAGAAGAAATGAGAATATGAGCCTAGTAAGAATGTCCAAAGCTGCCACAGTTCCTTCTTTCTTATTACCTATAAGAAGGGATAATATCCTTCTGGTCTACAGATCTCATACAATAAAATTTTACAAAGACCTACCAGAAATTACTACTATCCAAATTACCACTATCCAAAGAGTTGATGACAACAGCAAGGGTGAACCCTTTCCAAATACTGTACTAAAAGCAGAAAAGTATGACTGTACACGTATAGAACCAGAGACCTCTACTTAATATACACAGTAATGTCTAAGGTAGAGAAGACCTTAGGTAGGGTTGGCCACATCTGAACTGAAAGTTTTTCCAGTTTGTTTTCTTTATTATTATTTGGTTGACTGGGGTTTTTTTGTTTTTTAAGACAGGTTCTTGCTTTGTAGAGAGAGGCTGCCCCTGAGCTCACTATGTAACCCAGGCTAGCCTTGAACTCATAGCTATTCTCTAATTCAAAGCAATGCCTCTGCCTCCCAAGTTCTGGAATTACAGGCATGAGCCATCACACCCAGCACTGTGGTACGTGGTACACAGGGATCAAACTCAGGACCTTGTGCTTTCAAGACAGACGTGGGAATCACTGAGCTAAATAAATCCTGGCCCAGTTCTTCCAGTTTTTATGGCTGCAAATCTTGAGAAAATTTCTTTAATACATTTATAACAGGGCTGTGATTTGCACTTCACTCCTAGACAGCTCTGAGCCACTGGCAGTATATGGATGACTGTTCCGTCAGGCAGCCTGAGTCAGTTCCATCAGGTGAACACGCCACCCAACAGGACGGTCATGTACATACCACTGGTGACTCAAGCCAGTTATACTATTAGCTGAAAACAACTGAAGCAAAGATTAGTGGGATTCTGAGGTGCAAAGGGTAGTAGGAAGGGAAGCACAATGGATCCTTTTTAGAATCATAAAAACTACAGGTCTTCCATCCAGAAAAAATATATTCATAGATCAGGGATGTAGTATACTGCGCTGTGGCTACGTGCCAAGCACAGGGTCTCAAACTCAATCTCAGGTACCACAAAAAAAAAAATGTGTATTCATATACTAAAAAAAAAACCTTATTTTTTTTTCTGAGATTTAAACTTCACGTAAGCTAGATATACACCTTACCCTTGAGCCACACTTCTATCCCAAAACACTTTTCCGGTGTCACCAGTGGAATCCTAGGCTAGGAATCCTGTTAGAAGCTTTTGTGTGACTGCCTAAATAAGACAAAGAGAAAAGGAACAGGCTCCTCATGACAGCAAAGTACCCTGACTTAGAGGAATCAGACAACATAGGTGATACACTTAAGAAATCCTCCACTAGAACCTCCCTGGAGACAGGAAGCTGAAATGTCTTCAATTCCTAGGTACCTTTGAAATATTCAGAGGTGGTCCTTCTAGATCAAGCAGAAAATCATTTCCCTTGATAAACAACCAGGCTTCCAGCTAGGATAACACACAAAAAATGTGTTCATACACATCCAGTGGTTGCTTCAGAATTTCCATATAAAAGAACCTTAGGGGTGGCAACTAATTGGAAGCCCAAAGTATAGGACTCATTTTGAAGCTAAGTTGCTGGAGATTTCATGTAAGAATAAACAAATAAGCCATGGTTGATGGGCATTCCTGTAGTAATCCCAGGGTTTAGGAGACAGAGACAAGAAGATCACCTTGAGTTCAAGGCCAGCCTGAGCTATGTAGTAAGTTCAGGGCCAGCCTGAACTACAAAGCAAGACCCTGTCTCAAAAACCAAAAATAAATAAATAAATAAATAAAAAAGATTGAGAAAATATCAAATTTCCATGGCGATGAAAGGCAGTCCACGCCAAGTCTTGGCACTATCATTGGGTTCGCTAACACCAGTAGTTCTCAAACTGCAACACACTACTGAATCATCCACAGGATATTAGATAAACCTCAGCTTAAACTCCACCCCCAAAGCTTCTAGCTGATTCACCAGTTCTGGAGTGAAGGTCAAGAATCTGCATTCTGATCATGTTTAAGGGATGATGATACGACTTGGGGAATCATGCTTTGAGAATTAATCTTATCCAATTGGAGTCTAACTCATCTACAACATCCTAGCCCCTTAAGCACTTTCACAGTGCCATCTAGATACCACATTCATCATTAAACTTAATAATAATAATAAGCCAGGCATGGTAGCATGTGCCTATAATCAGCATTCAAAGGGGCCAAGACAGAAAGATCCCTATGAGTTCAAGATCAGACTGCTCTACATGAGTTATTTTTTTTAAATATCTCTAAGCCTATCCTGCATATGGTACCTGAAGTACATGCTCGTTGGACTGAACATTCAAAATACATAGTAAGCTTTCTGATGACCGGGAGTGTCTGTTGGTAATTCACACTACAAATAAATGCAGAGAAAAAATTGGGAGTGGTTTCATTTTAAAATGTTATTCTCAGGAGGCAATAAACAGCAAGTTAGTCCTGGAGGACGGACACCATACTTAGTAATCCATTCATGACTGCAGAGCTATAGTTTTCAAACTGAGTTCACAAAGCCTGGGCCATCTCAAGGGTGGGGGTGGTAGCAGAGAAATGATAAAGGCCTTGGGCTTTCACCTTTGTTCCTCTCTGAAGAAGGTCAGCTTTTCTCTGATTTATATACTGGGATAAATTATATATTTTAATGCATTCACAATCCCTTTGCAGAGGAAAAAAGGCTTAAAAACCACCGAGTTTGCTTCCCTTTAAGAGACATCCCATATCTATGATTCTACTATAAAACAAGGTTCAGTAGAACACTACAAAAATAGAAATATCAAACCTCCCAGGAGGCTGACAAATACTACATACAGCATCAGATCATGTTTAACTTGTACGAAAGTCTGAACTTCACACTTTGATGCATGAAAGTGTCTGCTTTCGAACTCACTGAGGGTAGCCACCGAACATCTGGAAATGCAGTATAAAATATAAACTCCAATAGTAATTATCTTGATTTAATCTTACCAAATTTATTCAGTGAATACCAGGCAGAATTGATACTGTGAGATTCAAAACAAAAAGCAGGCAAAGGCTCCTGACCACATGTTAAAACTCTTCTTTATGTCAGATGTTTGTAAGTTATCTGAGATTTTGTACGTAAAGTATTAATATTGTTACTGTGGTCCACAACATGATCACAATCAAAAGGAAAGAAAAGGACACGGGAGATAAACAGGCATACATTTTACCAAAAACTTTAATTTGCAAAGTCACCCCATAATTCCAGCATTCAAAACCAGCTATGAGGTGCAAAGGAGGTGCTGGAACCTTCTGCATGGAAGGCAGGACTGCCCGCAATGACAAAGATGCCATAGTACAGGAGGCAAGAATACAGTAAAAACGAGGGCTGCTAAAAGTGCTGTATCTGGAAGGCCTCTAGGGTGTCACATTACCATCATTTTATTTTCAAATATCCCTACTGCGACCTCCTTTGGCTGCACACAACCTAGAGCCAGGAAGAAAAGACAGTCTCAGAGAGTAACTTGCAATCTAGTTCCAACAGGTGATCTACACCACACATCAAATCCCATCTCTCTAACCCAAAGCAGCCAGAATGTCCCTCACTGGGGGAGGGTTATGGGGGTAATGTCAGAAAAGGTGTTTTGTAGTCTTTATTTCATTCAACAGATTTACTGAGCTCCATTTATAGAGCCAACTTAACACACAAAATCAAATCTCAAGGAGTTAACAGGAGCTCTGAAAGATCGATCTTCAGCCAACCAACAATGTCAAATTACACCTAATGATGCAGGACACTCAGAATTTAAAGTCAAAAGCAGCAACTGCAAATGAAATTAAGTATCACAAAACAATATGTCAGCCAACAGCAATGTATAAAACAGTGGTCCCATAAGATTATAATGAAGCTGAAATATTCCTTTCGCTTAGTCACATCACAGCCATCCTAACACCCCACAGTGCAGTGCAAAATCTGATCACTTGTGTTGATGCCAGAGTAAAAAAGACACCCTGAGCTGCTGTGTGCACAGGTATAGCACATACAACTGCGTATGGTACATGAACCCTGGAAACAATAATAAACAAGTGTGTTTCTGCTTTATCATTATTTTAGAGTATACTTTCTATTTACACACAGTGATGCCTTGGTTCACAAACTTAATTTATCCTACAGTTTTGGTAAAGATGATCATGTTTGTATTTGTATGGGGAAAATAACCATAGGGTCATTTGTCATCCAATACAGAATTTGAAAAAAACAAAATTTTGCCAAATATTTGTGAATCAAATTTTTTGTAAACCAAAGCATTCATGAACCAAGGTACCACTGTATATTTATTAAAAAAGAAAGAAAAAAGTTACCTACAAAACAGCCCCAGCAGGTTTCTCAGGAGTACTCCAAAAGAAGCCACTGTTGTCACAGAGGTGACAGGCCCTGTCCTGGCAGACCTTCCAGTGGGCCAAGATGTGGGAGTGGAAGACAGAGATACTGATGAGCCTGTCAGTGTAGGTGCTGGCCAATGTGTGTTTATGTCTTTAACAAAAATAAAAATAGAATAATAATATTTAAAATCTTATAGAATAAGGACAAAAAATATTTTTTAATACTTATACGACATGTTGGTCTCGAGCTAAGTATTATTACGAAGAATAAAAGGTTTTTTTTGTTGTTTTTTTTTTTTTGAGACAGGGTCTCGCTTTGTGGTTCAGGCTGGCCCTGAGCTCAGCCTCAAACTCACATCACAATCCTCCTTTCTCTGCCTCCCGAGTGCTGGGATTACAGGCGTGAGCCACCACGCCCGGCACTGTGGTATGTGGTACTGGTTGCTGCTGGGTGTGAGTCTCCACACCCAGTGTTGTATGTGGTTACTAAAAGGTTTTTTTAATTGAAAAGCACATATAGTAAAAAGTTACAGTTAACTAAGGTTAGCTTATTATTAAAGAGAAAAAATTATACAGTTAGTATAGGCCATGCGCACTGCTTACGAAGTGCACAGAGCATGTAGGACATCGTGGACCATATAGTCACTCCCGACACACACTCCTCCCAGAGCCACTCCAGTCCTGCAAGCAGCATTACGGTAAATGCCCTGTCAGGACTACTCGTTATCTTTTATGCACATTTTGATGTGCCTTTTCCACATCCAGGTACACAAATATTTACCAGTATAACACACATGCCCATAGAATTTGGCACAGTAATGTGCTGTACAGGTTTCTAGCCCAGCAGCAACAGGTCACACCACACAGCCGACCGGGTAGTAGGCAGGCCACTGAAGCTTCTGTAAGCATTCTCTCTGATGCTCACAAGATGACAAAATCATCTAACAATGCATCTAAGAAGGTATCCCTGTTGTTAAGGGACAGAACTGTAGTCAAAACTACTCTCACAAAGTTCCTGTTGCTCCTCATAAAATGCAATACTACGCCATCACTGCTCAGTATGCTCAAGATTAGCAGTTTTTCCTGATATTTGCAAAACACTGTTGTCTCTTCAGGTGAACACCACAGGAAGTGGTTGGCTTGCATTTTACAGCCCACACTGTAAAATACAAACGTTCACACTCTCCCTTCAAACAGCAGGCTCAGCTCTCCCATCTCTAGTTCCCTTCAGGAATATGCTCATAATATTCAACCGTTATTTCTTACCCTTTTTGTCCTTCTGGCAGGTGCATTAGAATTCTTATAAAATAAAATACGATGGGCATATACGCTATAAATGTTTTATTATTTTAATACCCAAAAACATGTCCAAAATGCCAGTATCTCTGAATTATCATGCTATAGATCCTCTTTCGAATGCAAATATGTAACAAGGAAAATGTTATATATAACCCTACACAACAGAGTGAGTGATTGCATCATTTATCTTTATGGCAATTAGGAGACGCCAGACAATGAACAGGTGGGAGAAAAGGTCCAGAACACAAGGCACTCCCCCAGCAAAGTGGGTCCCATCAGGGAAAACGTGACCACATGGTGCATCTCCAGGACAAACGCAGGAAGGCGGAGGGAGGGAATGTGACAGCACATTCCACTGTTCTTCACATCTTATCACCTCCGTGGTGATGCTGGAGTAAAAAACATCCTGCAGTTATGGTACACAGATACCTAGCCTCCATGTCTTACACCGTACATCTCATGCTGGAAGTCAGGGATGGCTTGGGACAAGGGGGTAACGAGACAGGCCATTAGGACACTGAGCTGACCAATCAGATGACCTGATCAAGTACGCACACCCAAATGCTACTGCCTCCCATTCTCTCAGATTATGTAAACTGCCATGCTCCTGGAGGCTGACAGCCCCCCCATGAGTCCCTTTTCACTCCTATTCCCCTCACCCAGTCACCCCAATGAGTGCCACACCCACCGCACCTCAGACTCCACTCAGCATCCACAGAAGAAGCCAGGCCATTTGCTGGGAAATCTGGCCCTGTCTGTTCCTGAGATGTAGGCATGTGTGTAATCTGTTCAACAAATGTTTTCTCACAAGGCTTCCTGAACGTCCCTTCCCCACCCTTCCTCTGTAAGTGGTTCTGGAGACTCAGCACATGCTCCGTCAGCAGCCTCTCCAGATTCCCCATCTTCACCCTGTTTTCTTCAACCTTCCAATTTTCCAGCACATAGCTTCCAGTTCCATGGAACAATAGGTGGTATATTTAAATTTTTTAAAGGTGCAAAAAACAAAAACAAAAACAAAAAACACTGCTTAACACAAACCAAATAAATATTATAAACATTTTCATACAACTACACAACTTAAGCTCTGTGCCATTTTCCTGGACACGAATGCATCTGAGAGCCTCCACTTCTCCGCGTGAACCATAAAAATCACTCCTCTCTTCACTCCCTGAGTGAATTCCTGATCAGCTCAGAAATTTTACTGCACTTGACCTCAATCCGTGCTTATCACCGTCTTAAATTCTGCAGCTGGCTGTGGAAATGAAACTTTTTAAGCAGGCAATTAAAAAAGACCAGTAAACCTGTTTCTGACAGGCCGAGACTTAACTAATGAGACAAAAATGACAACTGCCTGGCTTACTGCCAAAATAGCATGAGCATTTTAAGAACTGGACTCAAAATAGCTGATAGAATCTGAAAGGAGTGACCTCTACATTTTACCTTCTGCTTGGTTTGTACTATGTGAAAGCTATGAACTTGAAAATACTAAGATAGCAGACTAAGAGGAGGAGACTTTCAACTCAAGATTTAGGAAGAGGTACTGGTGATAGGTGTGACAGCAGAGACTAGCTAGATATGAGTAGCTATTTTTATCTGGAGAGAATCTGCAATGTGTAATACACGATTTTCCTAAGTATTAGGCTCTGAAACATTTCATTAATATTTTTTCAGCCTTGGAGAATAAAAAGATCATTCTTTGCTAAAACATTTATCTCTTTCACACAAATTCAGACCTAATATGGAAACAGCCATAAGTGACCCAAGGTCAGCAATGGCAAACCTTTTGTAGCTTCCAGTGATAAACAGCCTGCAGCTACAGGGTGCACACCATAGGTTCACCACCACTGCCCTAGGACCTCTATGAACTGTTTAATTAAAATGTAGTACATATTAAAATTCATCCATTAGTAAATAATGTGTCAGTATTCATATCATTAAAGAAAAGAAGTAATTTTTCACAGGCTATCCACAAATTGAAAAAGAAACATTTGCCTACCTTACAGAAAATTGAACTCTTAGAAGGAAAAATTATAAGCATGCAAAAGAGCTATTCTGAGGTTCTATTTATTTCATTTGCCCATAAAATTAATAATAGTGTGTCTTGTGATACGCAAAATACAAAACACTGAATTTCAAGTTTGCGCAAAAGCTGTCTCATTCCTCCTTCCCCCACAGCCTTAACAGTTGCAGTTTTGGGGAGCTCTGCAAGGGTATTAACACCTTAAGCCATTCCAGCTTTAACCAATGTTCTAGTTTCTTGCTTTAGAAACCGCTGCTGCAAAGCAACACCAGAGATAAATAATGGAGATTAATGCAGTATTACCTTGAAGAAGCAATTAAAGCAGGCTGAAAAGCAGCAACTAAACCCCAAACCATTTGCTTCTTCACAATAGGAAGCTGAAGATAATCTTGTTTGCTAAACATAAATCACTTGAGATCTGGCCAAATTCTTAAATGATATTCCAGATGGAAACGCTGCAAAGCCAGGAGCTGCTTACAGAAGTATTTATTCCCAGCTCTGAAAACAAACAAGACTGGTTTTTCTTGTTGCTTCTAGGAAAGTGATCATTTTAAACGAATGAAACAATTCGGTAAAGGGTTTCCCTAGACCCACTCAGACTCTATTTTTGGTTCATCCGCATCTGCTGTTTCCAGCAGTATTAGGTTACTTGCCACCAGACTTGCCTCCTCCTTCTTCTCAATGTCTTTTAGAGTTGTCAGGGCAGCAAAAAGCGAACTCCACCAATTAATCAGTCTTACCTCCTCATATACTTACGTAGTATATTAACATTTTTCAGGAAAAATATAAACCAGAGTGGAATATTTTAATTTTTCATATGTGTATATATACTCTTTTAAATCTTGATTTTCTTTAAGGCTCTGCAAGGTTTATGAAGACAGGTTGTTTCCTGGGTTTCAAGTTCAACAAGCAGCCAGTTAGCAACTGCCTAGCTTGCTGTTGATTTCCTTGTGTTAAAATCACTGGGGCAGCGAGGCTTTGAGAGTTACAATGCACAAAAAGTCAGCCGCTTGTTTTTTCACAGGTGCTCGCTGAACTACTGAATACTCTGGCCATGCTGCTTAGTCCAACAACTGAAGGTCTGAGAGAAGACTCTCTCTGTGACCCTCTTTCTAAATACCACGGGAAATGCCAGTGATCCTGACAGAGATCCACTATGCCCCAGAAAACACTCGCTGTGTGGGAGCAGGAGACGATGAGATAAAATAGACAAAAGCCGGGCCCAGCATCCAGTCTAAAACTTCACTTACTTTTAAAGTTTACTGTAACAGGAAGCCATAGATTAAATCTCAGATACCATATGTTTTAGTTCTCCATTCTATAACTCTAGATAAGTCCCTCATCCACAGTTAAGGAACCAAGTATAAAATATCCCAGCAGACTGTGCACTCTGCCAAAACCTACATGACAAGCTCCTACGGAACTTCCGTTTAGTCTGATTTTCCACTGCTCTCTGCTGCAGTGTGCAGTGTGCAGTGCACACACCACACACACATCTTCTGCCTCTCACAAGAACTATCACTTTCTTTACCCCCCACCTAACAAGGCGGGCACCTGGTAGAGTCTTCAAGAGCCCGTCTACAGGAGCAGCTCTGCGCCCGTGGCCTCCTCCTCCTCTAAATGGAAGGGCACTGCCCTTTTTCCTAGTCCTGCCTGGCTGCTTCTTCCACAGCCACAGAACCAGCCAGTGCCAACATTCTCAACAGCTAAGCCACTGACTATTTTTTTCCTGCCTAGTGCAATTCAAACTTCCTGGACTAAAATTAAAGCACAACACTGAACTCAAGATTGAGGGTTAGACCAACTCTGCTTTGATTCCGCTTCTGCTTTGATTCAGTGGGTCCGAGACATGGACAGTTCCCCCTCACAGCCTCACGTTCATCTCCCAGATGAAAATGAGAATATATATGTACCTTCACCATGAAGACAAAATGAGATCATGTCTGTGCCTGGATCTCAGTGAATGTTGGGTATTTTTATGACTATTCTCATTATACTCTTACTATTACTACAGGGGGAATATAAACTGGCAGGCTAAACTTGAACTTTGAGTTTAGTCTTCAAAATATATTTCTGTTTCTGCTTGTTTATCTTTGGAAAGAAGAGTATTCTCTATTCTGCCACAGTCCTTACCATTCTCCCTTAAAATCTTATATTTTTATTACCCTACCATCTAGTCTGAGTTTGCAACCAGCCTCACAAATGTACACACACATACACACAATTATACAAAAGAATCTGTGAAAAGGATATTCTGGATGCAGTGACTGCAGTGATGCAAGCCTATAATCCAAGCTCCTTGGGACCCTGAAGCAGAAGATCAGCCTAGGTAACTTAGCAACACCTCAACCTTCCAAGAAAGAAGCTGAGTGAGTGAATGAATGAATGAATGAATGAGCGAATGAGTGAAAACACCATAGAATTAGGGCAGCCACATATGACCATAGGAAGGAGCCACTAGTTTCCAAAAAGGTTAAAACCTCTCAGTCAGCTAAAAGGTAGGCACGTGTGTAACAAGTGTG
>PVIR01041819.1:0-12561 GCA_004026965.1 Petromus typicus | reverse complement strand
GAATATTTAACTTTAAAAACACATTTTTCCCTGTATATAAACTTAAAAAGGATTTATGTTAAAATCCAGTTCATTGTACCACAAAAAGACATGCCATTCCTAAAAATCACTGTTCTATGTGAAATTAAACAAACTGCAAGACTTAGGAGAGGAATTAGAATAATAAAACTCTAAAGTTCCTCAGTGACACATTTTTTTTAAAAAAAGGAATTTAAAAAAAGGAGCACTGTTTTTGCACATTTTTAATTTTTATTTTAATACTAGGGATCAAACTCAAGAGTTTGCATTTGGGAGACAAGTGTAGCAACTCTGAGCTAAATCCCAGGCCTTGGGCCATTTTGCAAATTTTTAAGAAGTTAAATGCTATGATAATTAATGGCATTCTTGTCTTGAAAAAGCTAGTACTGGAAGGAATCATAAGAATTGCTGTGAAGCGTTGGAGGAGAGTCACAAGACTGAATTAACATAGATTTGAATGTGATTTATTGATCTCTTTGTGTATGTTTTAGTTTACTTTAGCTGGGTACAGTTTCCACATTCACCTGATGTTTCTTAGTGATTCAGAGAATTGAGCATAAGCAAATGTGAAATTTGCAGCATCCTCAAATTTTTAGTACTTTATCATCTTGTTAAAATAATTTTACATTACGAAGAATGCGTAGCAAAACTATGTGCATTTCAATATATAAACATTTCATAATGATCACACTGAAATAAACACTGAAGTTGTTGGAAACTTGCTCCATTACATGAAATCAGTTTGATTTTTGATGGAAATTTGAGTGGATATAGTTTTGTCATCTTGTGACTCAAAGCCACAGGTAGAATTGCTGTTAGCATTGTTTGTTAAATGGAACAAGGAAAATAAAATCTCAATTCACATGTTGGTTGAATTTTTTTTTTTTTACATTTTCTTAATTTTTTCCTTTTTTGAAACAGGATCTTGCTTTGTAGTTAGGCTAGCCTTGAACTCTATGTAGCCCAGGATGGTTTCCAATGTAGGCCAAAACTCTTGCGTTAGCCTCTTCAGTACTGGGATTACAGGCGTGCTCCACCATGCCTGTCCCAATAATTCCATTCTTAGGAAACCTGTATATATTAAACTCTGCAAAAAATACTTTGTATCTTATATTTAAAATAAATTCTGGGGTGAGGTCATTATAAATACGTATTTTACCACCGATGTTTGAAAACTATTTGACAATTTTTTGTGGAGATCTGAAAATTGTACTTTACAACAAATTTTCAATCTGCGGGACTGTCTTATACATTGAGGGATATCTACCCTCATCCACAAAGTGCCAGTAGTGCTTCTAGTCATATTGCCTCAGATGAGATATAGCTTAGTTGGAAGTTTTATTCAGTGTTTTAAAATACATTTTTCTGTTCAAGTAGTGTTCATGTGCTCAGCATGTGCCAGTCAGTAATACTTCTTGTTATATGGAATGATTCTTAATCATGGAAATTCTTTTGAGAGTCAGTGATGTAGGGAATACTTACATAAAGTAGTTTAAGCCAACGGAGTTTTGAATGATTATTTTTGTTTTTGAACAGTCCATATAAATGAGATTCAGTCAATAATAGTTTAACTTTTTAACCTGTATATTTTACTTGTACTTTTTTGGGAACTACTTATGAAGGAGAATTTTTTTTGAGGTTTTTTGAGACAGGGTCTCGCTTTGTGGTTCAGGCTGGCCCTGAGCTCAGCCACAAACTCACATCACAGCAATCCTCCTGCCTCTGCCTCCCTCCCGAGTCCGGGGATTACAGGCGTGAGCCACCACGCTTGGCACTGTGGTATGTGGTACTGATTGCTGCTGGGGTGAGTCTCCACACCCAGTATTGTTATGTGGTTACCGGGGATTGAACCCAGGCCCTTGCGCTTGCAAGACAGGCGCCTGAACCACTGAGCTAAATCCCCGGCCTATGAAGAAGAATTTTTAAAACAAGGTAAAACAGTGGTATTTTATGGTTTCAGCGTTCTTACATTGTCTGTAGTGGACCACACTGCCTGAACAGTGTTCATGTCTAGCATATACTCACTGTTAGTATTGCTTTGCATTAGATTTTGGAGGGAGGTGTTGAGACAGGGTCTTGCCATATAGTTTAGGCTGACTTTGGATTTACTATGTAGTTCAGGCTAGCCTTCAACTCTTGGAGATCCTCTTGCCTCAGCTTCCTGAGTGGTAGGACCACAGGCATGTGCCATCACACCCAGCCTAGTGTTTGATTTTTTGATTAAGAGAAAACAAAACTCTTAAAACAGTCTATAACAATTCTTTTAACACTCTGATTTTTGTCAGCAATAGCTGCCAGAATTTGCTTAATGGAAAAATTACTAAGATCATGAATACAGGAGACTTCTCTAGTAGTTCTTAAATTCTATATTAATTACACTAAAATCTAGTCAAAATACAGAATGTATTTTGAATATCAAGTCTTAGGATAGATAAATCTTACTTCTAAACTTTAGAGCCTTTAGGATTTATTTTATTTATTTTTGGCTTTTTTTAGATGGGGACTTGCTTAGATGGATGTAGTTCATGCTGGCTTCACACTTGGAATGAACTTCCTGTCTTAGCCTTCTTAGTGCTGGGATACAAGCAAAAACCACAATGCCAGGGCCGGGGACTTAGCTCAGTGGTTCCATGCCTGCTTTGCAAGTACAAGGGCCTGAGTTCAATCCCCAGTAACCACATATAACAATGCCAGGTGTCGTAAGGCATGCCCACCAGCAATCAGTACTACATACCACAGTGCTGGGCGTGGTGGCTCACACCTGTAATCCCAGCACTCAGAAGGCAGAGGCAGAATTGCTGTGAGTTCGAGGCTCGCCTGGGCTACATGGTGAGCTCAGGACCAGCCTGAACTACAAAGCGAGATCCTGTCTAAAAACAAAACAAAACAAAAACCCCCACAATGCCAAGCCCTAGGTTTTAAAAAAGTGAGGCCCCCCCCCCCCCGTAATTTGGAAATGTCTTGTAATCTCTGAGGCAGTATCGGAGAGGTAGCAGTAATAGAAATGTTTCACAAAGAACAAACTGGAAACCCATAGTGTTATTGCTCGTTAGTAGGAGCTGAAATGGAAGTTGTAGCAATTTAAATTTTCTTTTAAGAATGTAGAGAGAAATGTTTAGACGCTTGGATGCTTACTGTAAAACTTTCTTCCAATTGTATTTGTTACAAGTCTAGGAAATTTGGTCCTCCATTACACATTTACTTTAGTTACAGGGAAAATAACAAGTTGAAACATGGCTCTGAAATCTCTTTTGCCTATCAGAGCCTATGTACTATGTAGAGTGCTGTATTAAATCTCATTCTGAGGTAAGAAAGAGCTTATGAAGCTAGTACACGTTGTTCTTGGAGAAGTGAAGTTGGCTCAAACATAAAGTGAATTAGAAAACAGGTCTAGGAAGTTCAAAGAATGTGTAACAAAGTAAAACATGTAAATAATAATGAGAATTTCAAAAATTGGCTTAAATGAACACATTTCTAAGAAAAATTCAAGTAACTATTTCAAGGTATTAATTTTTGGAATAGGATAAATCATCTTCAATGAGAATTATTTTTGGTAGGGGAACCTTTGCACTGAGCTGCATAAGCATCCCTATTTTAGGTTTTTTTTCCTTTACTGAGTTTATTGGTACATTTTAGGTATGCTATAACTCATTCATCACTGAGAATTTATACCTGTACACAACATATCTTAATTTCTATTTTTTTCCCATTCCACTACCTGTTTTACTTTTCATTTTGAAACACAGTATTGCTGAAGTATAAATTGCAAGATTGGGCTTGAACTTGGTGATCCTTCTGCCTCTAATTTCCAGGGTGCTGGGATTATATACATTTACCATCACATCCATCTAGTTCGTTCGTTCGTTCTTACTTTCTCTTTTTCTCTCTTCCTTCCTTCCTTTCTTCCCTCTCTCTCTTTCTCTCTCTCTGTTTTTTCTCTTTCCCCTCCCCTCCCATCCTCTTTCTTGAAACAGTGTCTTGCTATATAACCCCGTCTGAACCCAGGGTGATCCTCCTGCTTCAGCTTCCTGAGTGCTGCAATTGCAGGCATGTGCCACCACACTCTACTATTTTTTTAAATAGTTGAAAGTTTATTTTGTCAAATAAGGTGTTTCCTGAGGTGAATGCGGCATATATATGATTAAAATAGAAGAGACAGACCTCATTTTTGGTATTTGATTTATACCGTTCAATAAAAAGGACCCATACAATTAACTGCTGTAGTATTATGTACCCTCTCTCCCCCCATTCTCTTCCCATTGAGGTAATAATAAAAGTATTTCTTTAGGTTTGGGGGTTACTTTCTTTTTTTCTCGTACTGGTAATTGAGCTGGTAACCAGCTTCTTCAGTTGCTAGTTAATGCTAAACCTCATTTCCAACCCTAGGAGTTACTTTTTTTTGTTTTGCTTTGTTTTTGAGGTGGGGTCTCTGTAGTTTAGGTGAGCCTTAGACTCTCAGCCGTCTCTGCCTCAGCTTCCTGAGTGCTGAAATTACAGATGTGTGCCATCACACCCAGCTCTATGGCCTTGACTTACGAATTCATTCAGTTCCAAGGGCTGGTTGTAACTCAAGTTAGTTGTAAGTCATGCAGCTATATCTTACAAAAATGAAAAAGGGAAGAGAACTATTACTAAGGTAAAAGCCAACAGTATCACTAAAGCTAACAGTATCACTTTTACTGGCTTTTAAAAAATCTATTTACAAATGGATATAAAATCTAAGTAAATACATTACTAGGTTAATACTGTTTCAGATAGCATAAATGGCTAACGAACCATTAATTTTTATCCAAATTTAAAAGCTACAGCTGAACTGTTTTAGAGAAAATGTGCTGTGTGTGAGGAAACTGCCATGTGAACTTTAACCATTTTAGTCTGGTTTCATAGTATAGTAGGTAAACAGTATATCCATTGTAGGAGATTTTGATTAGAAAAGAAGACAGCCCTCCCTTTTCTCTCAGTATATTATAAAAATCTGTACCTACAGCCAAGTTGAAAAAAGACATTATATTAGGCACCAAATACCCATCTCCAAGATTTTCAGATTAACATTTTATTGAACTTGATTTATCACAAATCTGTCCCTTTTTAAAATCCATTCATTAGTCCATCTCATGCCTTTCAAGACAAACCCATGATTTTAATTCACATGGAGTAACACTAATGATAATCAGAGTAAATTCTGTCCTTAATTGTTTTTTTTTGAGACAGGGTCTCACTTTGTAGTTCAGGCTGGCCCTGAGCTCACTCTCAAACTCACAACACAGCAATCCTCCTGCCTCTGCCTCCCGAGTGCTGGGATTACAGATGTGAGCCACCACGCCCCGGCATTGTGGTATGTGGTGCTGATTGCTGCTGGGCGTGAGTCTCCACGCCCAGTATTGTCATGCAGTTACCAGGTAATTGAACCCAGGCCCTTGTGCTTGCAAGACAGGCGCCTGAACCACTGAGTAACTCCCCGGCCCTGTCCTTAAATTTTATGTACTCAAAGTGAGGAAAGCAGTATTTCACCTCCTCTCTCTGCATATTTTTGTAAAACTTAGTTCCAGTTCGTCACAATAAATGTGTACATTTTAAACAGGCAAATAACCCATGTACATTAACTCCTAAATTCACTAATATTGTTTATTTTCTTTTTTCTCTTTTTTTTTTTTTTTTTTTAGGTTTTTTGAGACAGGGTCTCGCTTTGTGGTTCAGGCTGGCCCTGAGCTCAGCCTCAAACTCACATCACAGCAATCCTCCTGCCTCTGCCTCCCGAGTGCTGGGATGACAGGCGTGAGCTACCACGCCCGGCACTGTGGTATGTGGTACTGGTTGCTACAGGGCATGAGTCTCTACGCCCAGTATGGTATGTGGTTACTGGGGATTGAACCCGGGTCCCTGCGCTTGCAAGACAGGTGCCGGAACCACTGAGCTAACTCCCCGGCCAATACTGTTTATTTTCTAATTGCATTCATTCCTTCTGGCTAAATGAGTTTTTGACTTTAATACGAGTCATCCACTTATACTTTATTTTGCTGTGTGTGCAAATTCTTTTGCTTATCAGTGTGAGTATGATCTGTCACAGGCTGTGCTTCTGGTGTTGGTCACTTCATCCCATATACTGTCAGTTTGGTATAAGCTTCTGCCCAATATACTTTTAAATCCTTTGGTTTTGTGTCAAAGTTATGTATCTTCTAAAAGGAACATTCTAATTTTATCCATAAGTGATTATAAATAGATATGCCACCATTACTGCCTGTAATTAAGAGAATACAAGAATAGTGTGTTACCTGAAAGCGTGTAGTAGTAGAATTCATTGAAAAAGGCACATCTAGTTAAAATATAGTATCTGTTGCCTGAATTTAATTTTTTAACCCTTTATACAATTTTTTTGAAAGCTGGGCATAGTGGTACATACCTATATTCCTACACTTGGGAGGCTGAGGCAGGAGGATACATTGTGAGGTGAAGGCCAGCCTAGACTACATAGTGAGACCTTTTCTCAAAAGATGAAACCAAACAACAAAAACAGTTGTGTTAAAAGAAGAAATGGACAAGTTGAACTAATGATGCTATCATATTAAGATACAGTGAAAATGAAGTTAAGCAGAATTGTAAAGATTGAAGTTATCTTTAATCCATTTAGTTTAAAAGGGGCGTGTAATTTTTTTTTCTCATCAAAAAGAAGTATAGAATCTTTGAGAATCTGAAGTGGAACACTGTTGTTGGAGTGGATGTTGAAGTGTAAGTGATGATAGTTTGAATAGATAAATTCTTTATAATTTGAGTAGTCTCTGACACATGGCAGAATGTTAAATACTAGTATCAGCTGCCACCAAGATCTTATACCATACTTGATACTTTTTTAAAAAATTGGACAGTTTTTTTCATAGCATGTTCGTATATTGACTATTGTTTCTTGTTTACTGCTTGAGCTTCACACAACTGGAAATTCTACCAGTTTTTCATTATAAATAATAGAAATGAGTGGTTGTTTAAGAATTTTTGCCTTGCCAGGCCTGGTGATGCATGCCTGCAATCTCAGCCCTTAGAAGGCTGAGGCGGGAGGAAAATCGGAACGTTCAAGGCAGCTTGGCCTAAATAGTGAGCTCAAGGCTAGCCAAAACTCATAGTGACTGTCTCAAAAAAAAAAGGAAAAAAAAGAATTTTTCCCTACAAGCAGATACTTAAACCACTCTTTTAGTTTAATATATAGTATATATGAAGTATTTACCTATTAAATTACTTGATAGAGTAAAATTTTTCCCCCAGGGTTTCTCAAATTATAGTTGGTAGGTACCAAACAAATTTAGATACTAGTTTAGATAAAAGGGAAGGAAACATTTCTTTACTTGAGATTCCAAATACTCAAATGGGGGATATTTAAAATATTAACAAGACAGACCTGTAATAATATTTGTAGGAATACATTTGCAATAGGGAAGCATAAGTGGTAAATTACAATTGACTTTAGATAATTTTAAAAAACCTTTTCCTGTGATGATTACTTTGGCCTACCTTATTTTTTTAGACCTTTTTTCTTTCAGTTTTATTATTTTTTAAAGACATTTATTGGTACATTTTATATATATATAATATATATATAAAATATTTATCAAAAGGAGTTTGTATATATCTTGTGGGAAAGATAACATTTTTTAAAATAAAGAAAAAATGCCCTCATGTATGCCATTCAGTTTAAGATAGATGTTTATATAGTTATTTTTGAACGACTAAGAATTATGAATGTTAGCTCAAGTTTTGAAGGTAAGAATTCTAGGCACTGTACAGTGTTTCCCTGGTACCCTTTGGTAGTGTATTCCAAGATCCCCAGTAGGTGAAAAAACTGCTGATAGTACTGAGCCCTGTATTTTTTTTTTACTGTATACAAATCTAATGCCTTTTCATCTTAATTGATTAGTTCACTGTGGCCAAAACTTGCAGTGTATTGGTCAAATTTCTTGTTGCTGAGACACAGTACAAAATGCCTATAACTTAGAAGAGGCTTAGTTTGTTACTGATTTTGTCTTCAGACCATACATGGCTGGCTTCAAGGCAGACATCATGGTAATAGAACATAGCAGAGCAAAGCTTCTTAGCTCATGGTAGCTGAAAGCAGAGCAAGGAAATAGTGCCAGAGCTGAAGGGACATAAAACCCCAAGGCCAAGCCTTCACAACCCATCCAGACTCACCTGGAAGTGTTTGCCACCAATCCCCAGAGTGAATTCCAAAGCTAGTCAAGTTAAAACTCTACCCTGACCACCACAAGATGAAATAATAAAATAACATGAATTTTTCATCTTTTACTGTTTTGTGGATGGAAGACTTGTTCTTACTATGTTCTTTATTGAGAATGTTTACCTTTCACTGAAAGCAAGCACATTTTGACTATTTGATGTGTCACAATTACCACTGTTACTACTCTTGTGCTTTGGGCATCTTATTAAGTAAGGGTTACTTGAATACAAGCTCAGCTGTACTGTTGACAGTCTGAGAACCTGATTGACTGGTTTACATTCAATCTGAAGACTACTAAGTGAATAATGGAGCCAGTAGATTGTATAGCATGGATGCAGTGGACAAAGGCATGCTTTACATTCCAGGCCGAGTAGAGTGCAACAGTATCAGATTTTTATCATGCTACTCAAAGAGTATGCAATTCAGAACTAATGAATTGTTTATTTCTAGGATTTTGCAGTTAATATTTTCAGACTATGGTTGACTGTCATTAGCCATGGTAGTCAGGTAACAAGCACCAGATAGTTACTGTGTATGGAATAGCAGAAGAGTTGGAATATGGAATTAATAAAATACTTTGAAAGAGTTAAGTAAGTAACTTATTAAAACTTTCTCCCCACAAAGTGACTTAAAAGGTATACTTGAAAATAAAGATAATAGAAATACTGAAAATATCCTGCATGTCTTAGACAATAGGTTTAAAATACAGTAACTGTTGGCCAGGGATTTAGTTCAGTAGTTCTGTGCCTGCCTTGCAAACACAAAGGTCTGGGTTCAGTCCCTAGTAACCACATACTACAATGCCAGGCGTCATGCCTACCAGCCGTCAGTACCACATAACACAGTGCCAGGTGTGGTGGCTCAGGCCTGTAATCCTAGCACTCAGGAGGCAGAGGCAGGAGGATTACTTCGTTCAAGGCTGAGCTCAGGGCCAGCCTGAACTACAAAGCGAGACCTGTCTCAAAAAACTAAAAAAAAAAAAAAAAAAAAAAAAAGTAACTACCAACTAATTAATATTGGTTTATTTATTCTCTTAGTATTAGCTGTGTCAACACTTAATTCCTTTTTTTGAATTGTTCCACTTAATCTTCACCATAGCCCTTTGAAATAGTTATTACTATTCATATTTTACAGATGGTGATTTAGAGCAATTAAGAAACTTAGTCATGAAATTCATAACAGTTAATACCAGTCTATCTTTGTCCATAAATAATAGTTTCAAAATTTACCACTCTTATATTGGTGGTATATTAAGTATTAAAATTCAGTGTTATGTTAATGTTGCTTCTTGTGATGGTCATTAATTTACATGTATAGATTAGCAGCTATAGGATCTGTGTTATAGGAGATAGGTAACCAAAGTCTTCCCACAGGGAACTTGGAGGGTGCCTAGACTTGCTGTCACTCATCTTCCTGTGGTTCTCTTGTAATCATTCCAGTTCTTAGTTTGAATGATGTAGAGTCAGTACTGGATATTGGTTTTTGTTTGTTTGTTTGTTTGAGACAGGGTCTTACTATGTAGTTCAGATTGGCCTTGAACTCACTATTTAGTCCATCCTAGCTTTGAACTCACACTGATCCTCCTGCTGTAACCTCCCAAGTGCCAAGATCAGAGGCCTATGCCACCATACCTAACTAGTACTAGATATTTTTACCCTATTTTTTTCCTTAGGTGATTTCCTGGTCTTTGTGAATTGCCGTTGTCCTTATTAATGACATACCTGTGTGTGTTGAATTACCCTTATCATAAGCCAGTTGATATTCACTGGATGTGCAGCAGGAAACTGCGTGAGATTCCCAGACAGACCACTCTGACACATGAAGGAATAAATTGGTTTTTAATAATGCTGTTGGATGGTTCAGTAACTCCTGTTACTGAGACTTCCAATTAGGAGTTTGTTTTTCTTTATATACTTCTTTTTATAGTTACAAGACTATTTTATTTGAGTTTCTTTGGGAATATAGTAAGTAGGATTTACACAAAGCGGAGCAGTGGAGAAGGGGAAAAGCAAAGAGTTCTGGTCGGACTTTGAGTCTGTTATGCTCCTTTGGTGACAGATTACAGAAGTTGTCATGGTTATTCACTTGTGTTCTGCAAAGAGCATAGTTACCCATTGAAGGCATAGTTGTCCAATAAAGCAGTTAACCCATAGTTGCCCAATTCCATGTGGAAGTGTGATCTCAAATGAAGTTACTATCAAAAAATAGCTGAAATTTTCCTGAGAATATAAATTTTAAAACTTATAAAGGATAAAAGTATAATGCTGGGAATTAGTTTCTAGCCTCAGGTGTTAATCTGATTATCCTGAAATAAATTTAGGTTATTGTTTATTTTTTACAACTTGTTTAAAAAAATTAAAGCATAGCTATAGGTGGAAATATTTACAAGTTTATTTCTAGATGATAAAGTATTTCAGCATTGGAGATTTACTTTTATTGATTATGGTCATCTCCCTGCTTGAAATTGTGTGTGTGTGTGTGTGTGTGTGTGTGTGTGTGTGTGTGTGTGTGTTTTGTTTGTTTTGCTTTTTTGAAACAGTACCTTGGCAGTGTAGTTCAGGCTGGCCTTGAACTCATTATGTAGCCCAGGCTGGCCTCGAATTCAAGTTGATCATCCTGCCTCAGCCTCCCAAGTACTGGGATTACAGGTGTGTGTGCAAAGCCTGGCTTGAAATTGTGCACTTCAAAGTGATTTCTGTCTAATGTCCAGTCATTTTTCCAGGTAGAGCGAAGAACTGAAATTCTAGATTATTCCAAGAATGTTTTGTCAAATGATAAATCTGTAACTAGGCAGTCCGTGTGTATTCATTTTATATCTTACAGTTGAGGGGATATACTAAAGCCTAGGTTAAGTACATGGAATGTAGAATTAAGCAGTTTGGCTTAACTTGCTCTGAACCTTAAACAGGTAATTTCTCTGTCACTTTTTTTTTCAATAAAATGGGCATCATCTTACATATAACTTTGTTATTATTGGACATAATGAAGTAAATACGTGACAGATGTCCAACTAATCATACAAGATGACTACATAAAGTTAGTTATATAATTTTATAGAACTTGTCACAAATTTTAGATTTAGGATCATCCTAACTCCCCACTTTTAAAATAACTTTTGCCGAAGGTTCAAAATACAAAGCACTATTGTGATTTCCATTTTGAGGTTATGCAAATACTAATAATAGCTTTGAACTATCTCATTTATGGGGTGACTTGGCTATGGAGGGGCCTGTCTACTGCCTCACTTATCTCTAAAATACACCCATAAGTCATAACATGGTTGAAATCAAGCCTTTCAGACAGAGAAGCATGTTTTTATTTTTTGTTTTTTCCTCTCCCTTCCATAAAGGGAATCCTTTCCATTCTACAGGACTTCTTGTAAAATTCAGAATAAGATGCAAAGTAGCAGTTTCATTTTCTTACCTCCTAAAACATTAAAGACAGAGAAAATTATCAGGTATGCTGAAAATTGGCCATAGGAATTTCTGCTATCCCAAACTAAAATGTTTCTTTAATCTTCTTTGTGTTTTTTCTATCACCATTCTAATCTGTGCAGCAATGTAGGTGTTTTGTTTTGTTCTTTTAAACAGACCAGGTGGTTGGCAGTTGACTTTTATATTACTGTTACTATTTTTTCCTTTTATTTATCCTAATCTAAAACCTCTTTGAAGCCTGGTGCTTTTATCTTCTTTATGAACTTCAGTCTCCAAAAGGTATGGATAAACCTTCTTAATGTAAACTTGTTTCATTTCCCCTCCCAATAGATCTGTTTTAATATTATATCCTCCAAATCAGTAATACCTTTGAGTTCATTCTGTGTATTTTATTGTAAACAGTCATATTAAATTTATTTTGCTGTAAATTACATGATTATTTTGCTTTTATTCTCCACTTGTAGATTTATTTTAGGTCGTATTCTAAGTTCTTTACAGTTGTCATTTTTTTTTATTATTTTTCTTTGCATTGCATTTTAATTTTAAAGTTCCTTAATGATACCATCCTTTCTCTTCTCATATATATTTTCTTTCTTCTCATTTTGCTCAAGATAAGCTGCTGGTGTGGTTATTTTGGTTAAATGGATTAAGAATCTAGGGCCGGGGGAGTTAGCTCAGTGGTTCCGGCACCTGTCTTGCAAGCGCAAGGGCCCGGGTTCGATTCCCCGGTAACCACATAACAATACTGGGTGTGGAGACCCACACCCAGCAGCAACCAGTACCACATACCACAGTGCCGGGCGTGGTGGCTCACGCCTGTAATTCCAGCACTCGGGAGGCAGAGGCAGGAGGATTGCTGTGATGTGAGTTTGAGGCTGAGCTCAGGGC
>PVIR01041818.1:0-12561 GCA_004026965.1 Petromus typicus | reverse complement strand
GATTTGCCCTCAAAAATGTACTGCAGTCAGAGTGTAGTTCATGACTGTTCTCCTCTTGCCTCGGTTATGTTATGATTATGTATTTTTGGAGCTACGTTTTCTTAGATCTTCATATAAAACAAAGCTCAGTAAATTTACATTTAGGTTGCACAATATCATTATTTCTATAATTCATAAATCTTAAAATTCTGCAACAGATGCTTCTGTATGCTGCTCCATATTATCGAAAATATTTAAAGGGAAGAGTATAAGGGTAAATAATGAGGGAAAATGAATGTGGTAATAATAAAGAAAAAAGAAAACAAAGATTGTGTATATAGGGGGAGGGGGGATGCAGGGGGGGAGGGAAAAAAATGAGAAGTCATGTCATATTCTGGTACAAACTCTTAATGTTGAATGCGATTATCATGTGTATTCATAATGTACCAATAAAGATAATTTAAAATATTTTTTAAAGTTTCAGTGAAATTATACCCTGTTTTTATCAGAATATAGCCCACTGCATCCCAAAAACAGCTCTCAAACAGAAAATACAGATGCCTTCAATGAACAACATGTATAATTGTCTGTGAGAGTTTTACCTGAATTGTCTTTCTCCAGCTGTGAAATAAATTGATTTAAAGTCTTTAAAAATAAATAAATAAATTGATTTAAAGTGTTTAAAACTGATTTAAAGTCTTCAAATTACATATGTAATAATAAAGAAAAACTTTAAAATTTTCCTTGTCATTATAATCACTAAAATATTTTAATTACTGAAAACATGATTCTATGCACAATTTTATATGACACAGTAGTTAGGGTCTAGCGAATTTTCTATTATTCCATTCATCAAACCATGATAAAGTTTATTTATAATTTGCACACTATGCTAATGTTGTTTCTTCTGTAATAAAATATTCTGGAAATAGTTTTTAGCATGTGTGAGTATGTGTGTGTTGTGATACAAATGAAAGTAACATCCATGCTATCAAACATACGTGAATGCCTTGTACAGACAGATATAACATGGAGTGAGTAAGATCATGTACTGAATCATGAGAGTTCCTATGGATAGCACTTAACTAAAGTCCGAATATTTGGGTTAAACACAAAGCAAAAGGAGGAAGTAGCCCTTCCCAGGCCACAGCTGTACGTGCAACCTTCCCTCAGGTTCATCTGTTCCCTAGTTGTGGGGCCCTGGCAGTTTCCAGCCATGCAGACAACCCCCCTGGCCTGTCACCTGGAAATGAACACTCCAGGCTTGGCGCTGAGCTCAGGGTGGGAATGCACAAGCGCACAACACAGAGCATAAACGGGGCTCTCGTTCTTCATTACACTGGAGCTTCATTAAGTCAGTCTCCCTCATTGCTTGGTTTGCTCTAAGGTAAAGAATTTTGAGTCCCACCGAGAAGTAGAAACCTGCGTAGAACTGCAAAGATCCTTTATCACTCTTGAGAGGGAATGGAAATCACGGGATGCAGTGAATTTGTGTCTAACAGCCAGCAAAGCTCACAGGCCAGTGCTGCACCCCTTGCCATGGGAGACTGGAAACACTTTTATCCAAGTCCTCCTGTTTCCTACATAGTCCCGCTTCACCTCCATGATACTATTAAGCTGCCTTACCCCCAAATTATGGATTTTCTTGCAGTGGTTAAATGCAGTGACTGGAGTTCATCCCACATTATGTGTAACTCCTAAACAACTATTTTCCTCTTCTACTCTTCTAGTAGTCCTCCATCTGACAGTCGCCTTTAAACAATAGTCTTTGGTCTTACCCTTTTCTCACAAGGTCCTCTCTCCTTTAAGATTCTGTTCATCTGACCTCAAGAGGTCTGTTCCTGAAGGTTGAAATCCCGAGTCAACTCTTCCCTGGCCCTTTGTCTTGGGGTCCAGTTCTGCTATGTCAGCCATCAGTGGACTCTTCCCTCTTCTCGTCAAATACAGTGCTTGAAACTGACCTTTTCAATGCAGCCTCATCCATCTCTTGTCTACTTAAGTTTTCTTCTTTCTATATATAGTAAAATCTTTTTTAAAAGTCACCTTTTCTTAAGTGCACCTCTGCACTGATCGCCAAACTGTATTCTCTTGCCTCTATTCACCCATAGAGTTACTTGTTCCAAAATCATTCTGGAGTAAACAGCGTCTCTTCCTTCCCTTTATTCAGACTTCTCTTCTCTTTCATAAATCCCTATGTCTTTGTATTTAACTCCCACTTTAATCCTAGACATCTTAATAATATTTCCACTATTTTCATTTGATTTTCAACTATTTTTATTCATGAATTACCTTCACATTTTTAAATATCATGAGAGTAAAAAGTGTTATCTTTTATTTTTTCTTCTCTTGTTAAAAAGAGCATATAACTTTACAGACAGGAAATTACTAAAAGATACTTGCTGCTGCTTTTCTGTGATTTTTAAAAAAATGATCCTAAGCCTGGTCTGGATGCCATCACATAATCCACTCTTCAGGAAATATCTCCTTCCCAGAGATGGAATGCTCGATGCAGTCCTTTGGACTTGTAACTCTGTTTCCTGGCAATGCTTCTGCAGTTCATGGCTTCACATGCTTGTAGACTGATCGATTTCCAGAGCAGCTGCCTAGATTTTATCAGAATGAAAACTGTTGAAAGATACAAAGATTTTTTGTAGGTGTTTAAATTCTTGGATGAGACGTGAGTTTCTTTATACATCTAGCAATGAACTCTTTGAGAAATGTGCACAAATGTATCTTAGAATCTACTAAGTCTGAACAGCTCTGTGACTACATTAAACCGAGATTTGATACATAAATCCTATTTTCATGAGACCTCATAATCTGTTTTCTGAATTTAAAGACAACATCTCTTTTTTCATAAAATCATAACTATCTTGTTCTCCCAGCACCTGCTTGAATTATTGTAAAATGCCTTTAAACTTTGTATTTTTATGGATATAAACAAAGTAATGTTTATGAGTTCTATTGGTTCCCTATGTCTTCTATCCAAGTTTTATCTATGAGGCCAAAAAACTACTGAGTTTTAATCCAAGGTGATTGAAAATAAAGTAGTTTACTTTTAAGTTGAGTTTATTAGCATATTTTAAATGTAGACTATTTTTACATTCATCATTTAGAATTTGTACCTGTACATAATATATGTTGATTCTTATTTTTTCTGTTCCCCTGTCCTCCCTCCAGCTCCTCCACCTTCCATGTTCAAAGCTTTATGTTTTTTCTTTTTAATTTTAAATATTCTGTTTTCCTTCTTTGCTTTCCCATGCCCTCTCTCCCTCTTCCTCTCTGAAAATTTTCTTCCTATTTCACAATGCCTATTACACATTTTAGACTTCATTTACACATTCAGTTTCTCACACTAGAGAAATGATATAATAGCTGCATGTTTTTTCCTACTTATTTCACTTATGAGTATGGCGTTGAGGTGCATCAATTTACCTATAAATGTCTCTAATTTATCATTCTTTATGGAGAAGTAATACTCTATTTTTTAAACGTACATCCTCTTTATTTGGTCTCTAGTTGGTTGGCATTTGGGCTGGTTCAAAATTCAACCGTCACAGGCTGGGGACTTAGCTCAGTGGTTCTGGCACCTGCCTTGCAAGCACAAGGGCCTGGGTTCGATCTCCAGTAACCACATATGAAAGGTCGAGCTCAAGGCCAGCCTGAACTATAAAAAGAGAGACCCTGTCTCAAAAAAAAGTTTAACTATCAAAACTGTGCTGGTATAAATATGAGTATGCATATGTCATTTGCACTTTAGGACAATGTCCCAGGAAACAAGTCAGAACCATAAAGTTGCATTTATTGAAAGATTTCTGTTGTACTTTGGGGGAAGGGGTTGTCTAAAGAGCAAAGGCAAAGAATTCAATCTTATTTCCTTGAAATAATTGTAATTTTAAAAAATAAACATAAAATATAAATAGGGCATACCCTATGCTCTATAATATAGCAAATCCTTCTGCCCTGTAGGTCATTTTCAATAGCTACTTGAATGAAAATTTTTAAAAATTTTATACTATTAAGCTTTAGTGAAGAAGAAAATAAATTCAGAGAACTAAAAAAATATGTGACTGGGGAATAAATAAGTTAAATATTAGCATTTAACCTTCAAGCAGGATATACTTAAATTGTATAAGCCTGTGATGATAGCATCCAAGGTCATTTGCTTTAAATTCCTGATTTAAAAAGTAAAGATCACATTTATTTAAATGTATTGTGCTCAATAATTATTGAGCCACATGACTGAGTTGCTGTTTAAACTTCTGTTAAAGATTAATTCTGGTTACTCTTGAACTTTCCTTAAGTCTTTTACTTTGTAATTAAGTGGAAAGATCGTACTTAAAGTTAATTTCTGTGCTAAATTAGGACAGGAGGAAAATTAATTGCATTAAGCAGAAAAACATTTTTTAGCTCGATATACAGTGAAGAACAAGTAAAAGAAAAGACCCTGAAGGTATTTTGTTATTTCACTTTACTTTGAATTACACTCATTTCTTCTTTTCCACTTATCTTGAAAAAGATTACAAAGACCTCTTGTTAAACATTTTTGTAGCATTATTAGTAAAATTGATCCAATTAATAGAAAGTCATTTCTATGAATTATTTTCTAAATAATGGTATCTGTAAACTAAGTAGAATTAATAATAAACTAAACATCATAATTCATTTCTCTAGATGAAAGCATTTATATTTTAATTTACAATACATACCTCAGAATATATATTGAATATCAACTATGTGAAGATGGTTGTCATAATTTAAATAATATTTTGTAAGGCATCTAAATTACGTACAGATACTTCAATTTTGTTAAAATAAGGTACAGTAGACAGCCCCTTTGGATAGTTCCATGAAGCTAATCTTTTTGCATTTCTGTACCCTCATATCATACCTCTCACATGATATCAGGATTGCTTTATATCAAAGAATATATATATTGCAGAAACATAGTATGGCATAGGAAGAACTTAATTGATTATATATCTGGCTCCTCGAAGCAAATGCCTAAATCTTAGGGATTTCACAGTGAATGGGATGTCTACCATTCCTGGTAGCCCCTTGACCCACACCTGAGCCTATGTTAACAAGGGACTCATGAAAGTCCCTTGGTTCTTTTTATGATAGGGGTTGGCTGTGCCAGAAAGATCAACCACATAATTAGAGAATCAGGACTTTGAGTTACATATTATCAGTCTGACCTTTTGAGAAGAAAGGAAAGGCTCAAGATTAATTCAATCATGTGGACAATGTTTTAATCAATCGTGCTACACAATGAACACTTCATAAAACCCTAAACTGAAAAACCTCACTTGGTCAGTGACATGCAGTGATGCTCTGTTGTATGACAGTTCTCGGTCACACAGAAGCATTGCATTTGGGACCTTATCACACTTTGTGTTTCTTCCTTTGACTGGTTCTAAAATTTACCCTCTGTAATAAAACTGTAATAAAAAATAAAAGGTTTTTCTCAGTTCTAGGAATCATTCTTGTGAATTATTAACACCAAAAAGCAGTGAGAATCTCAAATTCATTACCTATAGTTCAGAAGTATGGGTAGCTTGATACCCGTGCTTACAGTTGGTACCTGAAGATGAGAGAAGCTTACAAGAACAACTTGCAAGAAACTGTTCTCTGAAACTATAAAATTTAACCAATTAGAAGTTACAGTTGCTACTGCATTCCATTGTTTGTTACTGCCACAAAACACTCAAATGTAGGTTTCCCTCTCATGCACTGTCAGGTTTTATGCTCTACTACACTTAAGATCATTACACTATTTAGATATTTATATATGAGTTGATTGTGTACAGTGGGTAGGAAAATATTAAAACTAAAGATGGGTAAATAAACACCATTCTCAAATGCAACATAGGAACACACCTAAAACAGGAACAACTAAAATGAACTAAGTAGTGCCTGACCTACTCAGCTCCTTACATCTGTAGGCAGCTCTTGCACAGAACTGTTAGGATTTGCTAAGCTCAGATACTGAGCCAGCCCTTACCACATAGGCTGCATTCCAACAGGCTTAGGGACATCGACATGTGGCAGCAGAGTATCATGAAGTCTCAAAGCCTACATGTACACATGTCTCTCACCTGAAGCCTTCCTCTCCAGTCTATTCTGCCACCACAACACACACCTCTTGCACATATTCACAGTCTATATGCCTGGGCCTCTGCTTAATTGGCTGTCCATTACCCCACTACAGACCTGAAACCCTGGCCTGAAATTGTACTACATAGAAGTCCTGTTATCCAATTTGCTTCTCTAGACTTTGATATGAAAACTTTCTACTACTTTATGAGCTTTAACTTGAACTATACTACAAGAAAGGGAAACCTACAAAACATATATTTCAACTCCCTCCAGACCTTCAAATTATTAAACTCCCCCTGCACAGTGAATCCTGAAATTGGTAATAAGTAGAGCTTTTCAGAGGTGGCTGGATCTAGATCGTGATGCAGGGATTGATTTATGGTGTGATACTTGGATTAAGAGTGTGCCACCCTAGATGCATCTACTCAGTGGGCCAAGGATGTAGGTCAAAATGGTGCTGCAACAGCTTTGCAAGCACAAGATCCTGAGTTTGGTCCCTGATACGAAAGAAAGAAAGAAAGAGAGAGAGAGAGAGAGAGAGAGAGAGAGAGAGAAAGGAATGAAGGTCTACTAAGCTACTACAATAAACCTTTTCTTTTTTAACTTGGGTATCTAGTATTTGTCTTAGCGATGATAAAAGTAACTAAGATAAGTTACTTATCTTACTTTTAATATATTCATGAATCACTCTAGTATTTTATTTTCACATGCAATAGTAGGTGGCAATATTACAATAATATAAAAAATCTAGAAATAGGAATTTGCAGAAATAGAAGAGGCTAGACAAGAGAAAATTTATAATAATATAAAATACCTTATATTTTTCTTTTTCTATATTCATTGTTTTATCACTAAGATTTCAGAAGAAAAAACTCAAACACACTCAAACAAAATCCAGAATTTACACTAAAATTTGAGATTCAGATTTAACCAGCTGTATATTTTATAAATCAGCCAAAGAGAGGTTCTCAGACTCCAAACACAAACTAAACTATAAGAAAACATAAATTTTAATTGCCCTGATTTGACCAATGTATTGAAATATGTATTAAAATATCACATGTATATAAAGATGTATAATTACTATGATAATAAACTATTTTAAATATTTAAGGAGATGGAAATTCTAAGTGCCCTAATTTGAACATTATATACTGCATACACAAATGATCATACTGTGTCTCATAAATTTGTACACTTGGAATAATTAAAATTTACTTTTAAAAGATCTTGTGGTGGATTAACTAATGGTCAGCTCAGAACACCCTGAACTGAATCAGTGTGGTTCCAGGAGAGTAAGATCCACCTGAGGACTGTTGCCAACAGCATCAAAGGAGAACTGGAGGTGAGGATCATGGGCTACTGATCTGCTTGCAGAAGCTTGCTGTGGCTGGTTTTCCTTATGTGAACTTGGCTATTCTCTTTGGAAGAGGAGCTCGTGTCCTTCCTGCTGCTGGGCATGGCTGCTATTCTCAACAGCAGAGCTCTCATCTTACCTAGAGTGTCACTTCCATTCCAGGGTAGCTCTGTTTGCCTGGTGGCACAAATCCTTCACCCTGTTGGTGCAGGGTTCCAGCTCCCACCACCACTGGCCTTCGGACTTTCTTGGTGTAGGTCCTTGATACAGACTTGCATGAGACATTGCTGTGGGCTCTTGACCTCTGGTTGGATTCATGAAGGACACAGCCTTGAGCACTAGGCCTTCAGCTGGACTTGTGTGAGATGTTGTCATGGGATTCAGGCACTCACCGGATTCCTTAGGTTTGTACTACTTTGTGGACAGATCTCTTGCACTGATCTGCATTTGACTTTTGGGGTGAATATTATAAAGTAATCCTATAAATTATATGTGCTGTATTAAACCTGTTCCTTTGCAAACCTTGACTAGAACAGATAGTACATCAAAACCCACAAAATTGTGTACTTCTTCTTGCACAGCAAATATCATCATTTAAGGAGAAGCAAACTTATGTATGTGATATTTCCATAGTTTTTAAAAGTATGTCTAAACTTATTCTGCAGGATTTTTAAAAGAAATAAATCACCACATTTGAAAGGCAAATCACAGTATACATGAGGGTGTGTGTAGATTCTATGCACACTCTATGCCATTCAATGTAAAGGATCTGAACACCTGTGAATTTTGATAATGGCAGAGGTTCTAGAACTAATCACTTGGCAAATACTGAGAAGACTATGTTTCTTTTTATCATTTTGTGATTTTACATGAGAAATATTAAGCATGATACACTGCATCCCCATCCTTATCATCACTCAAAGACTAGTGTGGGAAATATGAGTGAATTTCATTACAAGAATTGTGAGCACTATGTATCTGTCTCTGTCCCAGGTTTTAGGGATCCAAGGACAAAAAGGAGGTCTTATTGCTTTTTTGATGGATAGTACTCTCATATCATTTCCCTCTGTTCAAAAACTTGGTTCTCATAATTCCAGGCTTGAGAGGTAGCTTGATTCTGAAAATAGATTTTCTTTCTTATGTAAGGCACTGAAATAATGTCTACCCCTTTTTGGGGTTCCAGCCCTGAATGTGTGTATAGGGTCAGGGTAGGATCCATGAAAACATAGATGGGATTTCAGCTTTTCAAAAGATGCTAAAGTATTTTTAATCATCTAAAGAGAAGGAGTTTCTAAGAAGCCATTGCCCTTTGCGCCAATTTATATGTGGTTTAACAGCAGGATGGAAGAAGAGGCTCTTGTCCATTTCTCCATCTCGAATTATCCACATCTGGCAGATTTTCTCATACATTATGTGCTCCTAATTGCCACACCATCATGGATATGTTCCTTCTCACTTTGTGTTTTTACCTTCCCTGAAGTTTGTGTAACACCTGAAAGACACAAATAAGAATAGGGTCTGTTTCCACACTATTATATTCGGAGTGCTGTTTTCCTTCCATATATATTAGGAATGTGATGCTCTGGATGATGATGGAAATGTATTAGTATTTCTTACTAATTATATCTGGAGGGCTGTGCATTGCTTGTTTTAATATTGGTATTAATTTGGAATATTATAGTCTATAAAATAATTTGTTAATGAAATGAAAAGTATTTTTAATTTAAAAAAATGAGCACGTACTCTATGTGTATCATTTTCCTGGAACAGATAGACAAAAAGATAAAGCAGACAAAAATCCACCCTCTGCAAAAGTTTAAATGTGTGAAACATGTGCATGTCTATACCTGCAGACGTGAAGACATGTACATCCACATGCAATGCCAGACTAGGCAGGGTGTGTCATGTTAACTAAATAATGTGTGGTTGAGGCTGTTAATGAAAAGTGAAAGAAGATGACAAGAGAAGTGGTTCTTAGTCTGAACTCCATGTCAGGCACCATACTCCTCACCTCACAATCACATAGGAAATTGACATGATGAAGAAATTGGAAATAATGGGACTATAAAGTTAAGTGATAGAACAGCATCCTTCTTTAATTTCCCAAGTGCTTTCATGTCTCTTGTGAAAACCAAGATTTAAAATGTGCAAATGAGTCTTTGACATGGTTTGGAAAGGACTACTACATGAAAATTAAATAAGCAGTACTCAGAAAATGTGAGTTCCCTCCCTCTACTACCACCCTCTCTTCAGGTCCCTATTTTTCTACAAGTACTGCTATGGTTTCCAAAACCAAAGCTGAGAAAAGTAAAAGGTAACTTTCCACAGTTCTCTGAAGTATACAATAACTCAGTGTAGCACTGGAGGACAGATATAATACAAAATATACAAATGTGTGAGAATTTACAGGTTGGATAATGATGGCTGCCGAGTGTAGGGTGTGGAAGAGTACCAAGTCTGTCTATGCACTGCGGATATGAAGGGTCCAGTCAAAGGTCTGGAGCTCATGAAGTGTCCTGCATGAGACCAATACAGGAGACCAAAGAGTCCACGTCAAAGGATGAGAGTCGGTACTGAAAGGATGATGGGTCTGTGGCAAAAACCAAGGTGAAAGTGAAGACTGAAGTTCCTCCAAAGAATGTGGGAGAAATCATTCCTTCTTTACTCCCCTTTATAGCATTCTAGTGATAATTCTGCCAAGGTGGGTCTTTCAGATCCCAAACTACACTAAGCCAGTTTAGTTGGGCATTATTTACGCAGCCAATCAAATAACACAATCCATCCAATGTCAACTTGACAACTAGACAATTTTCTCTGGATAATACTTACTCTTAACATTGTATAACTAATAATGCAATGTAGGTCTGATAATAATTAAGAGTAATCTAAGATTGGTAATAATTAAGAATCAATATTAAGTATCAACACTGTATTACAATGGAATCATATTAAGAGCAAGAGCACAATTGTAGTCCTTGTTTCTTTAACTGATCATGGAGTTGTAGTTGGTATTTAGAACTACCTCTTTATACTACCCATTCTGTGTTACCTTGACCTTCAGGGAACACCTCAATAGGTCTCAGCTTTTTCCCTGATGGGGTGACCCCCACCTTCCTTCCTTCCTTCCACCGTCCTTCCTGGACTGTTCATCATTCTGCCTGGTCTAGGTTGCCATGGTTTTGCACTAACTTTAATAACTGATTATGGTAGTACTAGGAGGCACTCAAAGGGATCTCCCCATCCCAACTATATTCTTCCTTTCCACTAGTGTGGACTAATAGTCCAATTTGCCCTTGCTGGTCTGCTCAATAACCCCCTCCAATGCTGTAATTCCCCTTTTTAGCTTGTTTCCTCAAAGACATGAAGAGAACAAAGTGACCGAGGGAGAGTTTTAGGTTTCAGTTCCATGGATTCACAGCTGTGCTACTTAGTACAAGCATTTCCTCCTTGAAACTAAGATTTCTAAGCCAGCAGAACAGAGAATCATGGGAGCGGAGCAATAGTGGCAATAGTGAGTGGTACCCTCCTACTTCCACTCTTTGATTTCAGGACCTGTGAGTCCTAGCTATTAAAGACACAGTAGCACATAGTGGAGGCTGACTCAAAGCATGTATATCCTTCTGAAAACCTTGCCCCAGCCCAAGCTATTGCCATCTAGTTGGTGCTGTAACTATGTCTTCAAAATGCCTTTCTATCAATCCAGCTGCTTCTGGATGGTGATGAATATGGTAAAACCAGCGAATTGGAGTGTGAGCCCATTGCTTCACTTCTTTGGCTGTAAAATGTGTTCATGGTCAGAGGAAATGCTATGTACAATTCCACAGCAGTGGATAAGGCATTCTGAGCCCACAGATGGTAGTTTTGGCAGAAGTCATACATTCATAGAAGGAAAAAATCATATCCAGATTAAGTGTCTGTCCTCCTAAGACAAAACACAATCCTTTGCATAATAGAAGTAGGCAAATATAATCAAGCTCATCACCCCAGGGAATGGTGCCATATTGGGAACTCACTGTTAACAAACTCTTATTTATTTTTCTTGTTGGTGAGACAAGTACCCAACGCCTATAGTTGAAGGAGGGAAAGTTTCCTGTCCAAAAATCTCAATGCCACTTCCACACAGTTTTTTAAAGTTTTCAATTCCATTTGAATGAGTGTACCCACTACACTGAAGCTGAGAGACAGAGAACTTCATGCTGAGCACACTTAGAAGGAATCAAGTATTATTTAGGAAGAATGTTCTGATGTTGATCAACCTTGGTTTACTAGTTTTAAAATTCAAAACTTTCTAGAAAGGAAATACAAATGAAAAAGAATTGGAGGAAATCAAGACAGTGTAAAATGGGTTTTGTGATTTAGCAGAAAGATTAACCTTTGAAAAATTCCCTGGCTCTGCCACTATTCATATTGAAAATTCAGTGTTTGATGTCCTTAGTTTCTAGAACAAGAGTTGTTCATCTTAGATCTTTGAGCTCCTGGACTCCACAGACAAAACTGGTGTTGGTTAGAAAGTTAATATACATGAATGCTCTGAGACGTTTTTATGTATATACAGATGCACAGTTTATTTAGAAAGCATAATAATCATGATTAAATTGTCATGGTTGACAGTAAACACAAAAGCAAGCTCATGATTACTGCTATAAAAACATAAATATCTTATTTTTCATTATAAGGCATATATAGAAATAAATTTTCTTACATAGAGCTTACTAATTAAACAGTTATTAGCAGGTGTGGAACTGTGCAGTGTGCTGTTGCCATCATAAGCATGTAGGTCAAGAATTCTGGTAACAGTAACTTCTGTCCATAAGGATCACCTTCCCCCAAATTCACAGAAACTACACAGTTAAGAATTCTGCTTAGGGGCCGGGGAGTTAGCTCAGTGGTTCCGGCGCCTGTCTTGCAAGCGCAAGGACCCGGGTTCGATTCCCCGGTAACCACATAACAATACTGGGTGTGGAGACTCACGCCCAGCAGCAATCAGTACCACATACCACAGTGCCGGGCGTGGTGGCTCACGCCTGTAATCCCAGCACTCGGGAGGCAGAGGCAGGAGGATTGCTATGATGTGAGTTTGAGGCTGAGCTCAGGGCCAGCCTGAACCACAAAAGTGAGACCCTGTC
>PVIR01041817.1:0-12566 GCA_004026965.1 Petromus typicus | reverse complement strand
CTTATCCGCTTTCTCCAGCAGAGGGCAGCAGCATTCAAGACGCAGGACCAGGGCTAAGTATGCTTCCACCGGTGTGGAAGGGTGTGCGTGTGTCTTTGCAGATGTGTGGTTGTGCACAAATATGTAGATGATTATTTGTTGGCAGGAGTGCCGATAAGCATGAGTATATATATGCTAACACTTAAACAGATCTGTGCAGACACGTGTGAGTGAGCTTACATATACTTTATATGCACGTACACATGCAAGCTAATTTATACATATGAATATGTCATAGTGAACATGTATATGTAGCATGTATGTAAGCTTCAGTAAATCTGTAAATCCCTCAATTGGGAGATACCTAGGAATGTGTTTTTATATATATGAGTGAGGATATACATGCAAAAGATGTGTGCACATGTGTATGTATGAGTGTGCAGGCTTTTGTTGTATGTGAGTGACCTTTGTGTGGTGAGGCCTATGTCAGGGATGTGTACAGGTGCAGGCCTGGGAAGTGGACAGTGTGAGCACATGTGTCAGCAGGCAGACTCTACTGCTCTGACACGGTGTCTGTCTCTACCTGTTGTCCATGGTCTATCCCAGCACTTTTTTTTTTTCTAGTACCGGGAATTGAACTCAGTACTTTGCCCTTGCCAGGCAAGCACAGTGCCACTGAGCTAAATCCCTGCCCCATGTCCCTCTGTTCTCTGGAAAGGCAGAGAAAGAGAGCTCTCCTGCTGTCATTTGTCTGAGGGTTGTGGCCAATCCATTCTCCTGCAGTATTCCAGGGAACCTTTCCTCTCCCTTCCCTTTATTTATCCCAGACCTTGCTCTGCTAAGGCTGTTGTCTCTTCCTGATGTCGGCTTTGCTATCAGAGGTTTTCTGCCTGCTCTAGCATGCCATGGCACTTAGGCTGCAATTTTACCAGGGAAGTTGGTGGGTAATTGGTATCAGAGAGGGAAATGGTGGGTGGTGGGGGAGGTCATGGCAGGGTGGGGATGGGGACAGAGGTGGAGTTAAGAGACTGTCCTCTGGAACTCTGTCATTGGGATGGGAGGTAAGGATGAAGGAGAGAAAAATGGCAGAAATGTGTGAAGAATAGGAGGGTGGAAATTCCAAAATACCAGTTCCCAAGTAAACCGCACCATGTTAATTTAAGCTTCCGGTGAAAAGGGATGTATGTTCTGAGGTTATTGGGGGGAAACTTCCTTCCGCTCTGGTGCCTACCTTGCTGTGCCTCTGGCTCTGACATTATTGATGTCCAATTGGTTTGGTCCATTTTCTGCAATCGAACTGTCAGGAGGAGCCAGAGCTTGCTTTCCTGGGTGGACAGGGGCAGTGTCAGCCCAACCTCTGGAAGCTCTTGGCTGCTTCCCTATCATTTCATGGCCTTTTAAACAGAAACAGACAAGACTGACCGGATTTCCTTTTTGAATTTTAATTTTTTTGTGGTAATGGGGACCACACTCAAGACTTTGCACTTGCCAGGCAGGTGTGGTGCTGCTGAGTTACATCCTGGCCCTGACCAGAGCTTCAGAGCAGATGGATCTTGAGGAGAAACAACAATTAAAGGAGCCAAGCGAATGCATGGTCTGGGGTGCGGGCAGTGGCACGAACAGGGGACGTGGTCAGGTGAAAGAATCAGGCTCCTTGTCTACAACATGCGGGGTCTCTTCATCTCTAGAGTTTCATCCATGTTGGATGGACGGGTAGAGGGTTCGGGAGGGGAGGGAGCTTGGACTTGGGGACTTCTGTGGACAGCTCTCGCATGATGAGTGTGAACCTGGCCTCTGGACCAAAGTGGGATAAATAAACTGAGGCAGAAAATTAAATTTCTTGAGTATGTGTTTCTCTTTCTCCTGGTGTCTTGTGGCCTCTTGTACTTTGTGCACCTCTTTTGAACAGGGCTGAGGATCAAGGAGCGGGACTGGGTAAAACAGTGAAGAATTCAGACAACTATGCTTTGAAATCTCAGGGGGCTCCCTGTCAGAAAGGGGAGACTTGCTCTCTTCCCTGAGAGTCCCACAGAGGATTGTCCTTGTCCCAAATGACCTTTGAATGTTTTGTGAAGGACACAGACCACACTCACATGCTCACAGACCAGAACTGCTCTGACAGCGCCCCGAATGGTGTCCTGATGACACAAGACCGAGGGAGAGCCCTTAAATGGTGCAGACACAGAGGCATTTCTAGAACTGAACCCAGGGCATTGCACGGGCTGGACAGATGCTCTACCCAGTACACCCCCAGTTCCCAAATGTAGTTACAAAGCAGGTACAAGATTTCAGATATTTGTTGATACCAATTGAGATTATATCTTCTCATTTACTAATTCCTGGGGAGGTAGTTCAGTGGTAGAGCACTTGCTTAATGTAGCTGAAGGTCCTGGGTTCAGTTTCCTGTGTCTAGAGCTCAAGCCTCCAGCTCTCCCGGGTCCAACTCTTACTATGTCCATTATAGCCTCCCTTCCACTCCCCAAATTTCAATATTTTAAAGACCTACCTGAACTAATAGTGAGAAACAGTCTCAAAACAAACCGACAAACAAAGAAAGATGGATTTTAAAAAGCAAAGCTGCCTAGGGCTGGGGATGTAGGTCAGCAGTAGAGTGTTTGCTTAGGGTTCAATTTCCAGGAGTGAGAAAAAAAAAAAACTTGTAAAACTGCCTAATATTTTTTTTCCAAAAAAGAGTTCCCTGAGCTGAGAAAAAGATGAAGCCAGACCAAGAAAACAGTGTGGCACATTGTATCTTTACAGAATCCCTGCTGGTCATATTGCATCTGGGACATTTCAGGCCCTAGAAGTGTACTGTAAAGGAGAGTCAGAAGACCAGAGAGCGAACCACAGCTAGGACAGCAGAGTTTTGGGGTTAGGGAAACTGAGGCAGAGTCTCAGTGGCAGCCTAGACCTGCAGTTCCCCATCAGGTGCACTGGCCACAACTGTGAGACGGGCCAAGGCTATTGCTGCCCCGCCTTGCTTAGACGTAGTTCCTCACCTGTGGCAGTTCTGAGGCCCAAAAGAGCAAATGGACCCGAAGATGTTCTGTCTGCATTAAAAAGAGTGAGTGCCTCCTCTGGAAAAGACCTTGCGGCCCCGGCTCCTGTCCGTGCAGCTCTGGTCTGCAGGTAGATGAGACTCGCATCCAAAGCCCACTGCACAAGGGCCTAGGAGAAGTTCACGCTCTCACAGGTCACAGCCTGAGATTCTGTGTCAGGAGGCTTGTTCCAAAGTCCACAGGATGGGGAGTTCTGAGGCCTCGGGGCAGTCAAGGGAGTCAGGAGGGTTTGTGTGCTCAGGAGAGGTTTGACCAGTTATCCACCACCATCCCTTTAGCTCTCCACCATGAAATCGTACATCTAGGAGCAAGGAAGGCTGGCCGAGGCTTTGGTGGTACAGGAGAAGTCCTGCTTAGGAGGAATGAGGGCTGAGAGGAGAGCTGAGACCCACCGGCCCACAAGGCAGTGAACATAACAGAGACCTGAGCAGGTCCAGGCACAGGACTGGCGTCTGGGGGGGATGGGCCAGGAAGTGAAAGGCTGGGGACCTAGGAAGAGAGATGGGGGCTGGGTTCTTGAGAACTTTCTTGCCAAGCATTCCTCCCACTTGATGAGGGTCAGGGTTAAAGCTTGCAGGGGAGGGCAGCAGGAAATGAACTGAGGACTGCGGGGCAGTGCCAAGTTAAGGAGGAAACTTGCTTCAGAGTAGGATGGATGGGCTGGCTGCTCAGCCCACAGTCTGGCACAGCAGGTCTGTGTTGCTAAGGAGATCGACTGTGACCAGTAGGCCATCCCTTTCCATCACTCAAAACCCAGGGTTAGGCCTCCTCACAGCAGCCACCAGCAGCAGGAACAGGGCAGGAGCCAAATCAGAGGCCGGTGGAGGAAGGTTTCTTGGAAGCAGAAGGTCCTGGAGAACAACCAGGACTTGAGACAACAGAGCATAGTGACTTGTAACACAGACTGGACCCAGATGTCTCGGTTCCTAGATTTACTGTCACTCAACTTTTCTCAACTGTCGACTGGGGTGATAATAGTGCTACCTGAGGTTTTGGGGGGTTTTATACCCCCTGCTGGAGTCTTCAGAGCCTGCAGAATGGAAGGACTAAGGAGGAGAGAGCTTAGATCGAGCCAAGCACACAAGAAGCAGCCCATAAATGTTAGCTGCTGTTTATCTGACCAGGCAAGGACAAGTAGGTTCCTCCGAGGTCAGAGACATGGCTGAGCGGTTCTGTGTACTAAAAAACTTGGCAGAAGGGCCTCACATTCAGAGTCGTGAGTTTACTGAACGCTAGTGGGGGGAAGAGCTGAATGAGACAGGGCTGTTCTGGGATCTGGGCCAGACCTCACATCCACTCTGGTACACTTGCCCACGCCCACCAGGCACCCACGGACACGCAGGCACCAGACCCCACACGTGTGCAGGCGCACATACCCACACCGTCGCTCACACTCACAAATAAATGCACACTCGTAGACTCTCCTCCGCCTGTGTCCAAATAAGACTGCAGACCGACAGAAACCGGTGCTTCTCCGACCCAGGCCTGTGGGCCTCTCCATCAAACCTTATACTTGCCCAGGTCCTCCTACCACCACCCCTGTGCCCTTGCTCCAGTCCTTTAGGCTCAGAACCAGTCGATCTAAGGCTGGTTTCTCGATTATCACCAGTAGATCTGAGGAGAGATTCCTCTGCTTCAGGACTGGCAGGCTGAGGGACCGGTTGGAGCCGTAGGGGTGGGAGAGGGATGCGTCGTTCTGAGGTGTCGCTTGTCCAAGCCTGAGGAGGGCCTGGTCCCCTGGGTGCGCACAGGACCTTGAAAGAGCCTGTGGCGTGGAGCGTCCCAGGGCTGGGCTTGTGGGGCGCAAGGGGGAGTTCGGGTGCTCGGCGCTGGGGACCTAGGCGAGGGCGGGCGGCTCAGCTGGTGTTCAGCGCTCCGGGTTGGGCTCGTGCCCCACAAGGCGCAGACAAAGGGGCGGCCTCTCCGGAGCCCCGCGGCGCCTCCAGGGGCGCGGGTTGCGCTGCGCACAAAGCGGGGGGCGGGAGGGGGGCCGGGCCGAGCAGCCCCACGCGCAGCGCCTGGCTCCGCCGCTGATCCGCACGCGGCCGCGCCCCCGCCCGGCCTAATCCCAACAAGCATGAAAACGGCCCGGGCCGGCCGCCAGCAGGCCTTTTGTCCCGGCCCCGGCGGGACAGCTGCAGCCCGGCCCTCCCCTCCGCGTCTCCTCCCGCCGCCCTCCTCACCTCAGCTGCCTGGATGGCCGCGATCCATCCCAGGCTTTGGCCTCCGGCACTGGGCGCACAAAGGGGGCCGGCGCGGCCTTCGTCTGGCGGAGGGAGGATTAACCCCGGGGTCTTCCGGGAAGCGCGGGGTGCACGGAGAGGGGTGCGGGGCGCTGTGGGCCTGAGTGTGCGGACGGAGCGGGACTGGATTCGTGGGTGTGTGAGCTCGAGACGTGGTAGCACCCTGGGCTGTCCCGGGACCTCTTCCACGCTCCTACAGGGATCTTCTCATCTGTCCCAAGCTCCCAGACTTCCCTCCAGCAGACCCGTCCCTGCCGCCCCTGCATGTCCACCTGCCCGGCTGCACCCCCGCGCACTCTCAGGCTCCCCAGAGCAGAATGCAGCTTCCACCTGGGAAGCCACTCAATCCACCTGTTCGCGTGGGAGCGGTGGCCCTCGGGTCTTTCTCAATCTTTCCCAGAGAAATCTTGTGGCCTCCCAGAATTCCTGCAATCCATGCCCTCCAGTCCCCTCCCACCTGGGCAGTGGGATGTCCCCACCCTTGCTCACCCCTGTGTTCTATCTAGCTTGACCTTCTTTCTAGAGGACAAATATGGCCACAATTCTCTTCCCTTATTATCTTTCCAAGACTCTCGAGTGGTTCCAGCCGCTTAGCTTGGCTGGCAAGACCTCCTCTGACTCTGGCACCCTCGCCGGCCTAATCTTCTCCAGAGTCTAATGTCCCATAAACCCCAAAACTTTCCTCCAGAACCTTAACAGGGATATTTTTTCTCTCAGGAAAGGGAATGAAATATTGTAGGTTAGTCTTGTTCGTCACAGAACCATCCTTCAGAATCCGGGTTTCCAGGGGACCACACAGTCCTGGACGATTCAGAGGAGAGGGCGTGTGTGTGTGTGTGTGTGTGTGTGTGTGTGTGTGTGTGTGTTTGTGAGTGTGTGAGTGTGTGTGTGTGTGTGTGTGTCGACCGCGGCCGGCTCCGTGCCTGTAACACACGGGTGCCTGGCTTCTCCAGCCTGACGAGGTCCACTGTGACGACAGAGTCACTCCTGTCTGGGAGACTCCACTCAGGCCTGAGGGGCCCGAGCCTAGACGTGCTGGGGACCTTGTCTTTTACCCCAGCTTCTTCAGGAGGGCCCACATCCCCAAAGGAGCTCACACCCCCCCCCCAGTCTGCCAGCATGCCTCTGAAGTCTTCTTCGTGTCCTCATCTTTGTCACAGATAGAAAATTCCTCCATTATACAAATATTTACCTTCTTTTACATATATATTTTATTTATTTATTTATTTGAGATAGGGTCTCTCTTTGTAGTTCAAGCTGTCCCTGAACTCTGCCTAGAACTCAACAATCCTCCAGCCTCTGCCTCCCGAGTGCTGGGATTACAGGCGTAGCCACCACGCCCGGCACTGTGGTATGTGGTGCTGATTGCTGGTGGTCATGAGTCACCTCGCGCAGCACTGTTGTATGCGGTTACCAGGGATCAAACTGGGGACTGCGCTTGCAAGGCAGGTTCCAGAACCACTGAGCTAAATCCCCGGCCCTTTATCTTTCACTTGAATGTAAACATACAAATATTTATCACTGTTTACCACGTGTCAGACCCTGTGGTAGGCACTGGAGACCGGACTGGCTCAGACATAGTCCCAGCCCGTAGAGACCTGACAGTCTAGCAGGCGACGCAGACCCAGACATGGATAACGAGAGTGCTGTGTGACAGCGCTAACAGACATCATGGCACGCAGTGCTGTGGATGCACTTACCACAGTGTGTTCCAATAGGCACTAAGAAGATTTCTGTGATCAAAAGGCTTGGAAAGTACTACATTAAACAAAGCTACCTAAGTTTTTTTTTTTTTTTTTCCTTCCTACTGGAGTCTTCAGAGCCTGTAGAATGGAAAGACTAATTTTGAGGTGAAGAACAAGTCAGGAAGGGGTTCACAGAGAAGCTGACATTGATCTGGGGGATGAGTATAAGTGGGTAGCAGAAGAATATCCTGGGGAAAGTGAAGGAATTTGACCCAGGAGCTTGGAAACAGGACTCTGGGGGCTTCAGAAGCAGGGGACTGGATTGTACCACAGAATCTTTTTTTTTTTTTTTGGTGCTGAAGATCAAACCCAGGGCCTTACATGTGCTAGGGGGACTCTTTTTGAGCTGACAAATGTGTCAGGGAACAAGACTATCTGTCCAACTGCTACGGGTGCTGCTCTTGTGAGCTGGACCTGAGACATCAAGTCACTTGGTGGGGTGCTGGGCAGTGCAATAAAGTCAGTAACATGTTTTCCTTGTGCCAGAGCAGTCTGCCTCCAGGGACACGGAGGCATCCGTGTGGGTCTGTGTGGGGAAGGACATGGGGGCGGGCATTTGAGCCAGTCTTCTAAAGAGCGAGGCTGTGTACCGTGAGGGCTGGGCCTCCTCGAGGGAGCCACCAAGACACCACCAGAAAGACCTCACTTCGCGTCCGTAAATCAGATTCTGTAGGAGCTCAGATCCTAATGACACGGGGGAGGCCAGATGGATGTGTACATGTGTCGGTCCAGATTCTGGGCGTTAGGGAAGAGCTCCAGGAACCTCTCCTTTAGGATTTATGTCCTGGAGTGATGGTCTAGTCTGAGACAGGAGATTCTCATAAGAAGTATGGGTTAGGCTACAAGACGCCTCATTCTGCCCTCATGACTGTCACCACCATCTCTTCCAGTCCCCACCCTCCTCTGGCTCCTCCTCCTCCTCCTCAGTCTCATGGCACTGCTGGGATTGTACCTCCACGGTCCTCCCTGAGCCAACCCAACCCTGGACGCCGCTATCCAAACCTCCTCCCAGCACCTCCCTTTCCTCAGGGAATTTTCCAGTCTGTTCCAGGCTGTGCTCAGCGCCACACTGTCCCCCATCCATTCCACTCCTCTCCTTATCCACGTGTTGCTCTTGTCCCCCTAGCTGGCTCATGCCCGTGTCCTCCTCGATGCCATCTTTTCCAACTCCTTTTCCACCGGAGCCCAGACCAGCCCCCTGACAACACGACCACCCAAATGGAGGCATTTACCTGCCATCACCTTTGAACCCCATCCCTCCTCTCCTCCCAGGCCTCATCCTGCTCCTGCTCCTACTGCCCTCCAGTCCTCAGCGTGTGCTCCCATCCACTCCCCCGGCCCAGGTGCGTCCTCCATCGCTGAAGTGTCCCCCCAATCTCTGTGTCTGTCTTATCCCTGTTCGCAGCAATCCACTTCTTCCTTTTCATCGTTCCTCACAGGAAGCTGGCTTTAGGGTCTGTCTTTAAACTCACTAACCTCAATTCCTCAAGATGCCAGGCTTTGGGGGCCTTCGTTTCCATACCTGTTAGAAGAGGAGAAGATCTATTTTATGTGAATGATGTCTTAAATAAATCAATCTCTTAAAATTTGTTTTATAATTTGCAAAAATACTTTATAAACAAGTATATCATTTTCATTCATTTGTCTAGGTATTATTCTTTTTTTTTTTTTAAGACAGGGTCTCGCTTTGTAGTTCAGGCTGGGCCTGAGCTCACTATGTAGCCCAGGCGAGACTTGAACTCACAGCAGTCCTCCTGCCTCTGCCTCCCGAGTGCTGGGATTACAGGCATGAGCCACCATGCCCGGCACTGTGGTATATGGTACTGATTGCTAGTGGGCATGAATCACCATGCCAGACATTATTATATGTGGTTACAGTGGATGGAGCCTGGGACCTTGTGCTTGCAAGGCAGATGCCAGAACCACTGAGCTAAATTCATGGCCCTTTTCAAAATGAATTTTGAAGGTGGCAGTTGAAATGGTAATTTTTTTAGTTCCAGGAATTGAAACCAGGTTCTCACATATGCTAAACAAATACTTCATGACTACACTATTCTCCCAACCCCTGAAGTGGTTTGTGTTTGTGATTATCAGTAATTTAAGAAGCAGAAAAGTTGCTCATATTGGCAAGACTGGCAATATTTTGCATAGGGGATCCTACCTGTAGTAACCCTGGAGGGCATCTTGGTTTTCTTAGAATGGAATGGTTGTAAGGCCCTCCAGGAAGGACAGGAGGCAGATGAAAAGTAAGAATGAAGATAGAGTAGATGAGAATAAGGTACAGAAAGCTGGGCAGAGGACATTTATAATCTTCCAACTCAGGAGGCAGAGGCAGGAGGATCGCCATGATTTCCAGGCCATCCTGGGCTACATAGTGAGTTTCAGGCCAACATGAATTACACAGTGAGACCCTGGCTCAAACAAAGCAAAACAAAATAACAGCAACAAGAGCCAACAAGAATGAGGTAGAGATAAGGATCCATCGAGGAAAGTAAGAAGACACAGGGCAGCAGATACCAGGCCCTTCCTGATTCACCCTCACAATGACCCCACAAGGCACTTTCTCACAAGTGAGTACACTGAAGTTCCTTCCTTCTTTCCTCTCCTCCTTCTTCTCCTTCTCCTCCTCTTCCTCTTTCACTTTCTTTGTAGAGACAGGGTCTCACTGTGTAGCCCAGACTGGCCTCGAAACTGCAGTCCTCCTGCCTCAGCCCCCTGAGCGCTAGGAGCACCGGTGTGCAGCACCAGGCCCAGCTGAAGTTTTCTTGACTTCTATCTATTCACATACCCCATTCTCACCCCTCTGCTGCCAGAAAGAATCAAAGTTGTAGACCTCTTGCCTGAGAGACAGGCTCATCTGTCAGGGGTTCCCTATGCTGGGAGCAAACCTCCTGGGGCAGGCAGGGTACTATTGGGGGGCCGAGAAGAGACAGTGGGATTTGTCCTTAGAAGGCTGAGCGAGACAGCAGGTGTGCGTTTCACGTTGCAGCTCTGCAATCCATTCTCAGGCCAAGTGCTTCAAAGCTTCTCATAGGAACCCGGAGGGCCAGCGAGATGCTCCTTATCGTGGGCATGGAGTGTGTGCATCTTGTACCGCTTTCCCGGACCTACATGCCTCTAGCCCTTGCATTCATTTCTTTCCCGGACACCTCAGAGAGGAGCAGCTCCTGTTGAGTATCCTCACCTGTTTGAGTATAATCCCCACTGTCTCCATAACAAAGCGTCTTCTGTGTGAGACACCGGATATGCTCTGAATTCCTAATGAAACCTCGATGGTGTACACAATGCACATCCGTGCTTTGGGACAGGGTGGGAAGTCAGACTGACTAACACCCATGTAACCGATGGCAGGACTGACACATGTAGTTTTCCCTGGATAGGAAAGGGAGATTCCTTTTAAGGCTCACTTGCAAATGGCAAACTACCTCCTGGAGTCTTCTAGCACTTTGCCTCTTCGTAATATTTAAAGCATTTCAGCTGAATGCAAAGGTGCACACTTATGATCTCAGCACCCTGGGAGGCTGAGGCGGGAGGATTCCAAGTTCAAACTCAGTTTGGGCAACTTAGTAACTTAGTGAAGGCCTGTATCAAAATTAAAGAAAAAATTTAAAAGGAGTGTAAATGTAGCTCAATGTGAAGACCCTGTGCCCAGTCCCTGTACTGAAAGAAAAAAAAAAAAATCAAGTCACTTTCATTTTCTATCATTTGGCTAAGAATTAACTACACTCCTATTTTCCAAGGAGTTAGCTAGAGCCTAGCTTCTGCAGCAGCGATGGTGGAAGATCACTGAATGTGAGTCATGTGCGGGGAGGGAAGGCAGCTAGGGTCACCACAGAGGGACTTGTACAAACCCAGCAACTAGAGATGGAAGGTGGAACCTGCTTATACCTCAGGGGGCCGTGGAATCCCAAGGCGCCCCCGGGGGCAGGACTTAAAGGGAAGGTCTGATCTGCACATGCGTGTGTACGCAAGCCTCTAGGAAAGGCCGGCTCCTGTGAGCGCTGTGGCACTTAGATAATTCTTTGAGTGGGGCCGACCTGGGCAATGCAGGGTCTAGTTAGCATCCCTGTCCCCTAGACAGGCACTACCAATTGCAGCATGGTCTAGCCACCCATTGCGACAGCCAAGACAGTTCATGTTCTTCAAAGCCCCCTGCGGAGGTGCCTCTGCGCCCCCCCCCCCATTGGAACCCCAGGGCTAGAGTCACCTTTCTATGGCCCACCCTTGTCCCCGCTCAGGATGGTCCCAGTGTCCGGGTTGCTGAGGCTTCAACCTGCCCGGGGGGGGGGGGGGTCCTCTCAGCAGCCTGGTTCAGAACTGAGGGGTGGGAGAGGCGGAGAGGAGGGGGAGGACTCCACCCCACCCCCTGCAGGCCTCACCTAATCGCCACTCTGTGCATTATTACCCGCCTAACGCAGCGTGCCTTTAAATAAAATATGCAAAGATTTCCCTCTTAAATTATCTCCCCAGGCAAGCGAGCTCAACTCCAGCTTGTTAATGGAAAAAATGCAAATAGGGTCTCTCACCCGACTCCCCCAGCCCCTAGGCTCCGGACAGCTAATACGCTTTGCTTTCCTCCTTTCTGGGAATGTCTATTTCCACTGGAACTAGCACCATTTTGGGGGAAACTTTTCTCAGGTGAGCTGTAGGAGCGAGGGAAGAGCTCAGGCTGGAAAAGTCCGGGGAAACTGCTGTGCTGCGCCCCTGTTCCCTGGAGTCCCTCCCGGGCTGAGCGGAGGGAGAGGCCTGGCAGCCCACGGGGGGTGGCTGGCCGCGCTTCGCTGGCTTACACCTGCCGCGCTTGGGGGATACCGGGGCAGGGAAACAGGCTTGGCTTCTGCCTTCCTCAAGGGCCCCGAGTCTAGCGTGCTTCTGTGGGGAGGACTCCAGATCTGTGAAGATTTAAAAAAGCAGTTACAGAATGTGTTCATCAGGCAGTCAAAATCAGCAGCTCCGTGACACAAGTGGCCCCCTGCCTCCCGGTGGCCCGGAGGAGACCCCACACGGGGGTCGCAGAACCAGAGGAAAGTAGACCGCGGGAAAAAGCCAGAGTCAGGGACAGGCTCTGAAGAGCTCTGGGGGTGCTTCGGGGTATTGGTGCCGTGGTAGAAGCCTTGACTCCAAATTCAAGGAAATGAAAGAGACACAAGAAATACGACACTTGATTCTGTGCTGGCTACTGTATAGAAAAAAATTCTGCATAGAACATTTGACATAATTTAAAGAGCAAAGCAAGAAGATCGATGATAGGGCTGGGGATTTAGGTTAATGGCACCACATGAACTCAGGGTCCTGAGTTCGATCCCTGGAACCGCAGGGTAAAAGAAAAAAAAAAGATTGATGATAGGAAACAGGGAGATTGAGTTTGTGGAGATGGGAAGGAGTTCTGGGAAGAAGGTAGACAGGAGAGAGGTGAAGGAAGTAGAAAGGATACTAATAAAAATTAAAAAGAACATTTGGCAAAATTTGAATCTGAATTGTAGGTATTTTATGGTGTCCATCTTGATCTTTCCAAATATGATCAATATGTTGTTTTTTTT
>PVIR01041816.1:0-12561 GCA_004026965.1 Petromus typicus | reverse complement strand
TACCAGGGATCAAACTCATGACCTTGCGCTTGTGAGGCAAGCACCAGAACCACTAAGCTAAATCCCTGGTCTGAAATCTTGGTTCTTTTCAGACCCTATTTTGTCTTGCATGGAATATGGACAGCAGTAGCACAAGAACAATGTGTACAAAATGATACCTTGCCAATTACTATCGAAATGACTAGAGCGATAGTACCTAGTGGGACTTATTCCAGAACACCACCACATTTCTTGGTGATTGTGAGGAAAGAGACATTGTCTCTTCAAAGTAGAATTTTTGTTGTCTAACAGAGGAATAAAGAACACTACCTCACTGTATAAAGATTACATTTCTTAGAAGCCATTGGACTACTGCGATGAGTGGCTATACTACACAAAATTATAAGGTAGATATAGTCTCTGACATCTGCAAAGGAAATGCTGAACAGGAAATCTGAAAACTGAAGGTCATCTCCTGTCACCTCTTTGTGATCTATCATAAGTTCAGACTCTATGGCAGTATGAACTCTTCTGGTGGTCTCTGTGCTGACAACCACTTGAAATGTACAAATCTCTTTGCTTCCCCCCAGGTTAACTCATGTATTTCCTCAGCTTTTTTTAATGTTAATCACATGGTTTATAAGTAATTCTTTAAGGATAGGTAGTATACCATTGGAGCATACTCCTCCAAGTTCAGGAAAAAAATTAAGTTGTACTTGTATGACTTATTAGTGTTTACCATAAAATCTCAGAAAATTTATAAAAGACTTGAGTGGATATTGAATGCTACTATTTCTTGGCCACAGTGATGTTTTTCCTAGAGTTTAGCTGTCTCCATGATGGGAAGGTTCTTTTGTCTTTTGGAGCAGTCTTTATTATTATTATTATTATTTTTTTTTTTTTGAGACAAGGTCTTGCTTTGTAGTTCAGGCTGACACTGAGCTCACTGTATAGCACAAGCTAGCCTTGTGTGCTGGAATTACAGGCATGAGCCACCACGCCCAACATTGTAGTGTGTGGTACTGATTACTGCTGGGCATGAGTCACCACGCCTGGCATTGTGGTATGTGGTTATGGGGATCAAACCCCGGGACCTTGCGTTTGCAAGGCAGATGCCTGAACCACTGAGCTAAATCCCCAGCCCCAGGCTTTATTATTTTTATAAGAAGAGAACAGCTGATTGTAGGCATCATGAAACTCTTTCAGTACACCTAATGACCGGGCCTGTGCAGAACCCTCACACGCTGGAACAAGACAGAGTGTACGCACACCTAATTCACACCCTTCCCGCTTGTACTTGATAGATGATGACAGAGATCGACTGTTCCACTTTTTATCTTCCAGGTGATCATTTGAAGATCTGTCCCCAGGGTTATACCTGCTGCTCTGAGGAGATGGAGGAGAAGTACAGCCTGCAAAGCAAAGATGATTTCAAAAGTGTGGTCACTGAACAGTGCAATCATTTGCAAGCCATCTTCGCTTCCCGTTACAAGAAGTTTGATGGTATGTGACTCAAGGCACATTTAAGAGCTGACAGTTGAATTTGTGTGATCGCTTTTTCAGAGCTTCTCTGTTCCCTTAGCACTCAAGCTTTCTCCCAAGACGTTCTTTTTGTTGGCTACCAGAGTAAGTTAGCCCTGCAGCTTTATTGCTAGATCTTTTGAGATGTTCTGGAATTTGTAATAGTGGGCATTATGGTCTTAGGGAGCAAAAAAAATAGATTGGTTTAATTTATTTATTTTCTTGGTTGAACACAATGTATTGTTGTCGATGCAAATCACTTTAAAATAAAAGACTTATTAATGAAAAGCAGGCATCTGAAAATTGTCTAGTCAAAATAACCATAAAGTTTCTGCAGATGCTAGACTTCAATTGAAATTTCAAAATGGATCCTCAAAGACAACCAGAATTCCTAGAAACCCTGCAGAACACTGAATAGATTAAAGCTCAGCTCTTGAGTATCTGAGTGGTAACAACCCAGAAGTGGCTACCAGGCTGTCTTTATCAGGTTGGGCTCTCTCTTCAGCCTTGCTCTTACCTTACGTCTGGTGTGGTCTTCCTGTGGAACACCGCAACAGAACACATTCTCATCTGTGCTGGACATGGCCTCTCATGCACACTTTCCTATAATGGTGAAGAAATAACCAATGTGAGCCAAATGAGAGGCACTTCAATCCTATTTGAAGCAGTACTGCAGATAACAAACTTTTAAAAAGAGAATGTGAGGTCCAAAACACCTTGGGATTCTTTTCTGTGGTGCTGTTCACTCAGTATGAAGATTGTTGTGAGATAGATTTAATTTTAATAGGAATGATTTCCTTTTGTGCCTGTTTTAAAGGCCATTCTAATTACATAGTACCTTTGAAGCTTGCTTTTCTTGACATTATGTGTGGTGAAGAAGTACAAGGCAAATTTTCTAGATGTGAAATGTCTTTGAGTATTTCTGAAAAGGGCTTGTTACCATGGTGAGAAGTTAGACTAAATTAGATTTGATATAGCTGATAAGGCAGTCCCCAGCTATAGAGCAGGTTGTATCCAAATGTTGGCTTTGAGATTTGTTATTTGAAACTTACAGCTGACTTAATAAGTGTTAGTTAGGACTGTATTATTTAATTCATAATATAGTTGAACTAAAATACTGTCTGAACATCTTACTATGTATCACTGACCATTTCCATTGTTGCAAACACTTTTTGTGCAAATATATGTTTAGTATTAATTCTGTTTTTCCCTAGGTGAATGGAAATAAATTTAGTTTTGAGGGTTTTTTTTATTTTTTGTGGTACTGGGGATTGAACTCAGGACCTTGCACTTGGCAGGCAGGCATAGTGCCACTGAGCTAAATCCCCAGCCCCGGGAATAAATTTATATTTCTATTAGTCAGTTTTCACATCACAGGGACAAACTACCTGACAGCCATAACTTAAAGGAGGAAGTGGTTGTCTGACTCAGGTTGTAGAGGTTTCAGCCCATTGCGTGTGTCTGAAGCGAGATAGAACCTCTCAGCTGAGGGACATGGTGGAGCGAAACTGTGATCACTTCATAGTGGCTGAACACAGGGAAGTGTACCAGAGGGGGAGGGGCCAGGGACCAGTAGATATAGTGGCCAGGGCATTGCGGCCATCACCTAGCACACACACCTAAGCAGTGTGCCCTACTAATCCCCTGGGTGGCTCTTAAGCCAATCGAGTTGACAGACTTCACAGTCTCTATCCTTTTTACTAACTAAAACTCTCTACATATATACTGCATTTATGAAGAGTATTTAGCAAGATGTTAATACTATGTGTAAATGGGTTTTACTAGCAAAATATATTATTAGACTACCTCTGTCTCTCTTAATCCCCAGTTATTGTTATTAGTATTTAAAAGAAAGATATGTTCTTGATTATAACATTTGTCTTTCAAGATAATAATTTCTATTTTGGAGAGAAAAACATAAATAATTAACATGTCATCTTTGAAAACATTTAGATGCCGATATTTAAAAATTATCACACAGGGGCTTGATGGTGAAATTCAGAAGGAAACAAAAACCTTGCTGTTTAGAAACAGCTCTCCTCTTAACAGCATGATACAGAGGAGATGAAGCTGGTTCCAGGGCACGAGGCCACCTTTCTCCAGGCCACTCCACTTTTTGTTAGATGCAGCTCTTTCTGGACTGAAGCCCAGTCATTGCCCATGGGCCTGTCTAGTTAGTGCTTTGTTCCCCAGGCTTTTATTGCAGTATTCCTATGATTCCAATGTGTCGTGTGTTTAGAAAGCCTTAAAGAGACACTTTGTCGGTGTCAACAAGATTGTCAGAAAGGACAGAGAAATAGTTTCTTGTGCCCGTTTCTTACCAGACATCACATTCCAATAAATGTATTAAAACTGTGCCTTTCTTAGTTTCAAAAGTTATCGTGAAACATGGCTATGAAACTCTAATTTGTTTGTTCTGTCTTCAAATAAAAGTAATGGCAGAGACAAAGTTAATGAACATTGATAAATTTTCTTTGAAGGTGTGTAACTGAAATATCTACCATCTGGAGATCAGAATAGAGCTGGAATACATTGCATGTTTTATCTAAGCTAGATTTTTCTTCTTTGTGTTTTGTGTTTATTTGGGGTTTTTTTGACAGGATCTCACTTTGTAGTTCAGGCTGGCCCAGGCAAGCCTCGAACTCACAGCAGTCCTCCTGTCTCTGCCTCCCAAGTGCTGGAATTACAGGTATGATCCACCACGCTCAACATTATTGTATGTGGTTACCAGGGATTGAACTAGGGACCCTGTGCTTGTGAGGCAGGCTCTGGAACCACTGAGCTAAATCCCTAGCCCTTGTTTTGTTTTTTGATTTGTTGTTGTAACATTGAGAATTGAACCCAAGGGCAATATACCATCAAAGATATGTTCCCAGCCCTTTTTTTTGTTGTGTTTTGAGACAGTATCTGTCTAAGTTGCCCAGGGTTGATCTTAAACTTGTGATTCTCTTGCCTCGACCTCTCGTGTAGCTGGGCTTATAAATGTGTGCTGCCATTCCCAGTTCTAAATTGAGTTTTCTGAAATGATGTTATTATATGAGTAAACAGCAAACCATAATTCTCTCATGGGTGCTGCACTGATTCGCTCATTGCTTTTTAAAGCTGGCTATTAAGTCCTGGAATATTTCTCAAGACCTAAACACCCAGAGATGTTGAGTAAAATGTTCTCAGAAATTCAGAGGTGGGTGTTTTGTTTTGGTGTCTTGGGACTGAATGGAAGAGAAGAAGTTGGGCCAAGTAATAAGACGGTGGCTGAGGGACCAAGATAGAACAAAAAAGTTGCACAAAGACAGCTGGGAACACATAATGAAGAAACAGCAAAAGGACATGTGGAAATACACTGGGTCAAGTTACTGCCCAGGTGCTTGTGTGGCCATCTTCAAGCTCTCTTCAAAGTTTTGACCCTGAGTCCATGTAACTTTGTGTATCATCAAGACTTCTGTATGTCTGAGGTACAACTTCTTTGTAAGAAGGAACAATTACTTCTGTAAACCTCTCAAAAGCTTGGGAGCTCAACTTACTCTCCCACTTTTCCATCATTTCTTCTTAACTGACAACACATCAGGGTTCAAATGAATCCTCTCTCTAGTTCCTTTATCTCTAGGTCGTTTTTTGGTCCTGTACTTTAAATTTTCTGTTATTTTCATATCTCAAGGGCTATACAGTCTATAATTCAGTTCCTGAATTAAAAGCCAGTGTGTTTGTAGTATATGTTCACACCTGACTGAAGTATAAAGAAGACATTTCCTTTGGCATCATTCCACCTACCCTCAGCAAAATCTCAGTTTTCTGTCTTTTAAATGTGTACCTCCTAGTTTAAGGGCTGGTGTCTATGTTTTTCTATACTGTAATCTCTTTTTACCCGCTGTTTAACTTGGGATGTTCCTAGGCTGGAGACATAGAACCAGAGCTCGATAGTGACAGCTAGCTACTCCCCCTCTTGGCCAGTTCTGGGAATGCTTTTCATAGTAGAACTGCTAATTAACATATCTGAATTAGTTGTCTCATGAATATGCTAATCAGAAGCTATTCTGGGGAGTTGGAAAAGAATTGTCTTGTCAAAAGGAATGGAAATAGTGGAAGTAGGGAATAACCCATGTTTTGAGAATACAGCATAAAGGCCTACCCTAAAATGTCTGGTGTTTTGTGAGAGACTAATTGTTTTTAAAAGAAGCACAGTTAAATAAAAAACCCAACTAGGCTGAGATGATTAGAGCTACTATCTTAAATGTCTCTGAATTGCATAGTAAAAATAATGTAGCAGCTATCAAGAAATATTACTAAACAACACCCCAAATCAAACTATTTGCTAGATATTTTACATGTTAAAAGAAATGTTAAAGAAATGGAGATACTGTCTGATGCTAATCTATCAGAAAACTTTTAATTTGTTGTTTTGGAAGTAAATTTAGTTAACTCTGGATGGGAGGCAGAGCCTGGTGAATTGTCAACCTAGTTCCACAGTGAGCCCTCTGCAATGCAGCACTTAAGTGGGTCTCAGTTTCCCTGTCTATAAAATAAGGGGATTGAATTAGATGCTCTCTAAAGACCCTTTCAATTCTAAAAATTATGTGAATCTTTTAAACATGTGACTAGACCAGCTGCTTCAGTGAAAGGTCGTACAAGATGTTAATTAGCCATCTGTATGGTGCCCTCTATTTTCCCCCTATCATTTCTTAACCCTCAGCTACTTTTACCAGGTCTTTGAAAACCCGCCTATGAGCCTGCTGCTTATTAACTTGAATAATGGTAGAAATTTTCTGAATTAGCTTAAAATGCATATAAAAGAAATAATTGTGTGCCCCCTCGATCTACATGGGCCTTGTAGAACAGAGTCATACCCTTCTCTGAAGCCCTCAAGTTCCCCTTGTTTCCTATTATTTCACAGAGGCAGGAGATGAAGCATTCTTCAGACTTAGCCAAATCTGTAATTTATTCACTAAGTTTTTTTGTAGTTCATATTGGCCATAAATTAAACCATAAGAAAACCAGTGTGGATGCTCAGTGAGTCGAAGGCATTTGAATTCATAGGCCCATAAAAGTAACAACCCTAGTGGCAGCGAACTGTCTACTTGCCTTAAAGACAGATACATCCAACTAAGCTTCATAGCCATCAGCTAAACTGAAATTTTTGAAATTTTCCCTCCTGGCCTTAACTGTCTCTTAACTACATGGCTTATTATTATCCTTTGCACAGCTATAATTACTAAGGATCACCTGGGAGGAATTTAGTTCTCTAAAAAACATATACTATATCCTCAAAAAAAAAAAGTGTCAGAAATGCACAGCATAACTTGGATTGGTTTTTAATTCTCACCTCATTTCTTTCATTAAGACTTAAATTTGTTGCTTTTAAAAAGCCACTGTTACAGTACAGTGGGCAACAATTCACAAACTCAATAGTTGCAAAAATATATGAAGACAGGAGACCGACCGCCTGGCCTTTTCTGCAGCTCCAGTGTCCCTCCCAGATCATGCTGATGATCTCTGATTTAGTTGGAAAGCACTGTACTCTCTTTGCAGTTCTATGAAAGAGACTAAAAAGCGGGGTGTTTTTTGCTAGCTCTATAATCTCTCTGTGCAACTTAATGAGAATGAGCCACCGCCAGCTTACTGTAATCAAATCAGGAGCTCAGGTGAAACACACACATTTTTCTATTGAGAAAAGTTTTCTGCCTTTTGAGTGGTTATCTGAAGTGTGACCAATTGTGACTCTGGAATTGGTCATCTCATCGGGTTAAAAGTGCTTGTGCAGCTTCTGTGGAGCCCAGAGTACTTCTTGCTTCTTGCTCTGTGATGAGCTTGGCCGTCTTTGGAAGGCATGACATCAGCAGGAAGCAGCTGATCTGTTTGGAGGCAAAGAAACACTTAGAAGAGCTGCTGTCGAACTGCTTTTATTGACTCTGTTGCACTTGAGGCCTGAGACTGTCTTCTGTGTGTTTGTTCCGGTGGCGGGGGTGGGGGGAGTGTTGTTTGATCTTGTGCTTCCTTCAACTGATTGAGAGGATTCCTAAGCCAGACCAGCTTCAGCTCTTTCTTATTCATTGTCCCTGCCCATCTTTAGAACCTTCTTTTTTCAAGAATTAGCGAAGCAAAAAAAATTCTTGGGATAAATACGACGAAGGGACAAAGTAGTCTGTGGGCATACCTTGCTAGGCGATGAGCGTGGTGATATGCCAGAAGTTTTGAATGTTTATTCCTAACCTTGCATTTAGTACTGCACCTCGGGTGTGTATCCGAAGGGAAGAAAGATCTACATGAAGATTTATGTAGTATGCTAATAGGGTGTTCATTACAGCATTATTTACAGTAGTGACAAATTAGAAAAAGCCTGTGCATCATAGTGATTATATTATATCCTATCCTTATAATGTCAAAATATGTAATCATTAAAAATACTTCTGAAGAATTTTTCAGCATATATGATAGACTACATGACAATAAGGTATAAATAATATAGTATGATAGCAACTATGTGACATATTTTCATAGAGAAAAGAAGGAAATCCAATAAGCCATTGTTACTTTCTTTCAATAATGGAATTATGCCTCATCTATATAATCTTCATACCTTCTGTATTTTTCAAATTGCTACAATGAGGATTATGTTTTAGAAAAAAATATTGCATTTCTCTTGATGAAAAATATAGGAACTGTTTTGGTACCGTTTTAAAAATGTTTTATTAAATATTATAAACTTCACTATAGACCAGCAATGATGAACCTTTTAGAGCTTCCCATAATGCAAATAGCCTGCTGCGGCACACATGCCATAGGTTTGCCACCATTGCTGTAGACATTTTGGCAAATTTAAAAAATATATCACAGTCTCCAATGATTAAATTGAATGAAGAGAATAAAGGGAAATAAAGCTACTTCTGAATCAATGGCATGAAGGAATATTTCTGGTTATAAAATATCACTAAAGAGGGCCGGGGAGTTAGCTCAGTGGTTCGGCGCCTGTCTTGCAAGCGCAAGGACCCGGGTTCGATTCCCCGGTAACCACATAACAATACTGGGCGTGGAGACTCACACCCAGCAGCAACCAGTACCACATACCACAGTGCCGGGCGTGGTGGCTCACGCCTGTAATCCCAGCACTCAGGAGGCAGAGGCAGGAGGATTGTAATGTGAGTTGGAGGCTGAGCTCAGGGCCAGCCTGAACCACAAAGCGAGACCCTGTCTCAAAAAAACAACCTAAAAAAAAAAAAAAAAAAATCACTAAAGAGACAGAAGCCCTGTGTACTGTTGATGGAATGGAAGTACAGCCATTATGGATAATGATATGGAGGAGTCTCATAAAAATCTGAAAATAAAAATACAGTGCCCTAAGATCCAGCAGTCCCACTGCTAGGCACGTATAGCCAAAGGCAATAAAATCAACCTGTCAGAAAAATGACACCTACACTCCAGTGTTTATTGCTGCATTGCTCTCATTAGACAGGGTATGACATTGACCTAAGTGTCCCTCAGTAGATGAATGGACAAAGAAAATGTGGTGTACATACAACATGGACTATTATTATTTAGCCACAAAACCAAGGCATCCTGCCACCTGAATGAACCTGGAGGACACTGTGTTAAGTCACGTAGGTCAGACACATACTATGTGATCTCACTCCTAACTGTAATCTGAAAAAATGATAAATTTTGAAGGTGATTGCTACTTAATGTGAACATGACCCAAAATGTCACATTGTGCCTCATAAATATGTTGAGAATATTTTGTGCCAATTAAAGTTTTTTTAACATCACTGAAGAACTTAATAGAATCATAGGTAATAGTTAGAAAAAAAAATCACCCTTGATCCTGAACACGTCACCATCATCATTGTGTAGACAGATCTGATTATTTTGTTCATAGACAATACATGTACACAAATTGGAATAATATCCAAAAGGCAATTCTGTGTCCCGATTTTCCTTTTTCCTTTCCCTGCCCTCCCATGGTACTGGGGCTTTTGGATTGAGCTGTATCCCCAACCCTTTTAAAATTTTATTTTAGGTTGAGATGGGATCTCACTAAGTGACTAAGTTGCGTAGGCTGCGCTTGAATTTGTGATCTTTCTGTCCCAGCCTCCCAGAGTACTGAAGTAACTAACAGATGTGTACCACCATGCCCAGCTTGAAGTTTCTCTGGCAGGAGATTGTGACAGCTAAGACTCTATTAGATGTATCTAGGACCCTTGCAATAGCTGCCTCAGTATATTTACAGTTGCCCTCAGCCTTCTCTAGGCACCTCTGAGTACAGAGAAATATAGGAGTGCTCAAGTCAGTTGGCTTGGTGGCGCTGGGAGTGCCCTTCAGAGATGGAACGATGCCCAGTAGAAGTTGTGAGTATGCTGTGCTGAGCCTGTGTCACTAGTCGCACTAGTCAAAGACATGGCTGTGAGAGATAAACATTGCATTTTCTCCCTAGAAGCCTCAGCATTCAAGATACATTTCAAATAATAAAATTAACTTTGGGGAGAAAAGCCTGATCCTATGTTGGCTGGATCCCCTCACACTCTTTGACATGCTAAAGCTCCTAATGAAGGCTACAGCTGGCAATTGGCCTGTCAGCCTAGAAGCATCCTATTAATTTGCTTTCCATTGATAAACATTAGTTGAATATATGACATTTTGGTACACCATGGCCTATCAGGTACTCAAGAAAAGTGAGATTATGCCATAGTAGAAGAAGGTGCCTGTTAAAAACTTCCATAGACTTTACCAAAAAGGCAAGACAGAGGAGATAAAGTACTTACTGATGCTTCTTTTCCCTTTTACTTTTGTAGATGTCTGTTAGCTGTTCACCATTAAACACTTGATATCTTGTAACTATTTAAGTTTTCTTAACGTTAGAAAAGTATGGTTTTTGTAGCATTTACAAAGAAGCTATTTTCTCAGGAATTTTGTTGATGTGGTAACTTAATGTTTGCATGCCACACCAAGGCTGTGGGATACAACATGTGTAGTGAAGGGAAAATTAATCCTTACATGTAAAAGACAGCTTCCTAATAATGTAAATACCCTTTGATAATTTATAGCACCCCACAAATGGATCGGATAGAAAGGGCTTCTAGTCTCTTAAGGTCATGGGTTAATTCTAGAATGCATTCCAGCTCGTTAATCAATGGCCAGTCCCTGTTTATAAAGAAGTAACTAATGGCATTTAATAGCACAACTGAAGGTCCTTTGACCTTTTTCAGGAATTTTGAGTGTTTATTTGATGCAAGACAAGTGGCTGGCAATAGATGTTCCAAAAGTACATGGTGTTCTCCTTTTTTAGAAGACAGGATATTTACATAGAAAACTTTCATATGGAAAAGTTTTGCCTTTTCACTTTTAGTTTTTCCCATGTTACATCAGCACCACTCACACTAGAATAATTAGATTTTAAAGGTGGAAAATATAATCCCCCAGCTTAATGCTGGTACTGAGTTCACTTCTGTTGAACCAGGTGATCTGCAAGTACATACATGGGAGGGGCGAGGATTGACCTGCTGATTTGTTCTTAATCTGTAGCAGAGTGTGACATAATGCGGTGCTGTTTTAGTGTAACATACACTGTCCTGCTAGCATTGAGGTTTCTCTGTCCCTTGTTGTTTGCTCTGTAGTTGCTCTCACTATTACAGATGTCTGGACATTTCACAGCCTTGGAAGGTAGAGTCATTAAGCATGTCCCTTTGGATCAACAGTTCTCGGTTTTATAAGGCCTTGGGTCTTCTTAGACTCCCAGCCACTTTGGCTTCATTTATGTTTCCCCAGATGGATTATTTTTTTAGTCCACTAGGAAGAGTAAAAAACAACTCTAAAGGAGTTTTAAAAATGACTGTTGATACATGGAAAATTGAAGGCGGACAGACAGTATACCACTTCCTGTATTACTAATAGTATCTGTGTGCTACGCATCTGCTTTGTGCCAGGTTATACACAGAGAGAGAAAATAGCTCTATTTTGTGGATGGGGCAAAAGAGACTCAGTGAAGTTAGGCCTTTTTCCTGGCTGTGGTCATAGAGCTCCTAAGGGAGAGTCTTTTGCTTTTCGCGGTCGTGCAGCTTTGGATTAGTAGCACGTCCTCACACTTATTTTTCTGTCCCCCCCACTTAAGTGACCATTCAAGAGCTCAGGGAGAAGCAGCTGCTCAGTTCTTAGAATGTGCATTTGCTTAGGCCTCCAAACTGGCAGTGGAAGGAGAAAGAAAACTGACCACAGACACCGCACTTCAGACGCTTGTAAGCCACCTTCCTTTCTGATTTCCTTGAGATTCCGGTACCCTCACTTAAACCAGACTCTGAGCAACATCTGTATTTCCTAAATATAAGCAGTTGCTGCAAGGGAGCTCTAACTTCCAATTAACGCAGCTTCCGGTTGGTGTGGAGCTCTGGGTTACCTGGCTCTTGGCTGGTCCTTGTGGCCACCACACGTCTTATAATTGGCTGTGGGCATAATGGTTATGAAGGGTGATTGCTCGGTGGCTCAGCCCAGACAGTTCTCCTTCAGTAGTTAGGATCTGACTCGGGTCTCCGTTTGGAGAAAATGCAGAGACAGTGGAGATGGGCACTGCAGTGATTAATGAAGTTGCCATTTTGGACCAGGACCTGACAGTCTAATTTGTGCTCCATTCCTCACTGTAGAAAAAAATGTCAGGAGAAGAAAAGGATGGAATAGGATATGAAAAAAACTACACAAGGACATTTGAGAACTGTTAGTTTAGTAGACAGAACAGATGTAAATTTTTTTTAATTCCCTCTCATAGGAAATTACTATGCTTTGGTTGATATTGAGCATAATTGGTGTGGATTTAATTATATCTCCCATCCTTAGAAGGCAAAAAGTATAGAATAGTCCCATTTAACAGGCTCAGTAAAAATAGGTCTAAGAAGCTAGGATTGATGGTCCCATTTGACCCGGCCATTGCCCTGCTAGGTATATACACAAAAGAATTAAAAGACTCTTATCACAGTGACATATGTGCACCCATGTTTATAGCAGCCCAGTTTGTGATTGCTACATCTTGGAAACAACCCAAGTGTCCATCAACTGGAGACTGGATAAAAAAGCTGTGGTTCTTCTACA
>PVIR01041815.1:0-12561 GCA_004026965.1 Petromus typicus | reverse complement strand
GGACATACCTTGAGGATATCCTCATAAGTGAAATAAATAGGTCACAGATAGGTACATATCGCATCTTTTCTCTGGCATGAGAAAATAAAGATGTAAATGAGTCCTAGCATTGTATGTTATATATTGTGCAATAGAAAATGCTCAATGTAAAATAGGGTGAAAGGGGAAAATGTTGAGATTGTAACAAAAAAGTAAGGAATCAAATTTTATGTATATGGGGGGTGGTAGGGTGGGTAGGGCTATGGGAAAAAATGAGAATTAAGTTGTGTCTTATATTGGTACAAATCCCCATTATGGAGTGCACCCATGATGTGTACATTTAATGTACCAATAAAGATTAAAAAAAAGAAAGAAAGAAAAATTTAAATGTGTATCAGAAATACTAGGAAATGTCTAATGATCCTAATATAAAAATGCCAGGATTATTTTTATAACATTGTGATGCATTCTCCTGGATCTCAAGTTTTCTCTTTTCAACTTTGTAATTTTTATCTCTTAATATTTGGTAGGCATTCAGCTTCTAAGACAACAAGAAATAACAGTTGTAAGAAATAACAGTTCTGTAGTCATATTATGTATTTCAAGGTGCTTGATATCTAAAGTTATAAGACTAGACCTACTGTTCTCAAGACAATACTGTGAAACTGATATCCTAAGTATTTAATGGCTGAAGTTTAGTGACAAAAGGTAACTAGGCTAAGACAATAACCAATATATTATCCCATTGAGATCAGAAAGGATGTAGGACAGGAGGAGGCCTATTCTACAAAATCTTACAGTGCTGGGGCCAAGGATTTAGTCTGTCTTGCAAGAGCAAGGTCATGAATTCAATCCCCGGTGCTACAAGACAAAGCAAAACAAAATTCCTACGGTGTTGGTAAACCAACCTCCTGAGCAAACAAATTATTAGGGCCAAAAGAACAGTAATCAACTGAGGTAAAATGGGATAAAAAGGGAGAAAGCTAAAGAGAGAAATGTCTTCCATGCTTCTACAGCAAGCTACATTGTCAAACATGACTGTGACCCATCCTGAGACCAACACTGAAAGAAAACCTGAAGGGCTCTACAAATGATTCTATTAACAACTCCTGAGAAGCCTTACCTGACATTCATATTCGATCCCCTCCGAAAAAGGTTAAGTACTTGTCTTATATTAACTTGGTCTTAAATTCTCAGCAGAAAAGTATAACCAAGATATTAAAGTTATAGTAATGTATACTAGACATAAACAAGAAGCTTCCATCACTATTGCTAATAGACAATTTCCAGCCACCCTGGAACACAGGCTTGAGAGCAAGCTGGTTACATCATCCATTCCATTCCAGTGCTCATGCTTTGGTCACTGGTGCTTTCAAGTTTATTTATTCTTGCCTTTACCAAATCATTACCACTTATTGCCCTTACCAAATCATGTGCCACCTTATTTTGCCAAAATGCTCTATATGAAAGAACACAACAGAGTATGAACTTCTTACAGAGTTTAAAGAATTAGATACGAGAGGGGAGAATTGTGAGAAACTGTGCTCATGTCTTTTGTATCAAAGGATATAAACAGGAGTACCTCTATCTTAAACTTTATCTCACCTTATGCTGCCCTTCACCCCATGCATCAGGGATGCAGTTATAGGTATGAGTAACATCTGGAGCTTGGATTCCAGGACACCTCATGCCAAGAACATTCACTTCCTCATATCCCCAAACCCCTGTAGCAATCCTGCTTCTGAACACTTCAGGATTTCCCCCATTGAAATTCTCTGTTGATGCTCTCCTCTTCTTAAGGGTATAAGGGAGGATTTACTTATTTATTTAATAAAGTGAGTTCATTGGTATATTTTGGGAATACATTATCATATTCCCATTGACCATATATTACATTCTTCACTGAAAATTTACACCTTTACATGATATACCTTGATTCTCATTTTTTCCATTCTCCTGACCTCCCTTCAATCCTCCCACCCTCCCTATATTCATAAGCTTTTTTATGTTTTCTTCCTTTTTACCATCAAATTTTATCTTTCCCTTCTTTGCTTTCCCCTGCTCCCACCCAGTTACTGTTTCACTTTGAATATTTGCTTCCTGTTTCATAATACCTATTGTACATTTTAGAACTCACTTACATGCTCAGTTTTTCACACTAGAGAAACAACATGGTATTTACACAGCTGTGTCATATTTATTTCATTTAGGAGTATGGCCTCAAGGTACAATCACTTCGCTATAAATGTTTATGATTTATCATTTGTTATGGCTGAGTAATACTCCATTTCATTTAAAATAATATATCATCATCCACTCTCTGGATGATGAACGTTTGGACTGTTTCCAAGATTTAACTAATACAAACTGAGCTGATTTATACATGGATACACATATGTCACTGTGGTATGATGTTCTTAATTCATTCATGAACATACACCAGCAAGAAAATAGCAAGGTCCAATGAGTCTGGGTCAAATGGGTCTTTTAATCTTAGTTTTTAAAGTATGTTCACATTGATTTCCACAATGATTGCTGCCAGTCTACATTCCCACTGACAGTGGACAGGGTTCCTTTTTCCCTGCATTCCCACCAGCATTTGTTGCTGTTTGATTTCTTGATAGCAGCCACTAATTATGGAGTGAGATGAAATCTCAATGTTGTTTTCATCTGCATCTCACAAATGACCAGTGATGTTGAACATTTTTTCATGTTTCTTTAGTGACTTTACTTCTTCCCCTGAAAAATGTCTATTCATTTCAGATGCCCACTTTTGAATTGCATCTTTAAATATAAAGAGGATGATTTTTAAGTTCTTTATATATTCTAGGTAGTAGACCTTTAGACATCCCTTATCCCTTCATAGGAAGGGACCAAGACATTCTTGACCAAGAATGTCAAAATGGCCATGCTCCTTAAATTTTTCTTTAGATTTAATGCAATCCTAATTGAAATCCCAGAAGCATACTTCACAGGTTTAGAAAAAATAATAAGAACACTCATCTAAAATCAGAAGAGACCTAGAATAGCAAAAGCAATTCCAGACAACAAAAATATGGCAGGCAGTATCACAATCCCAAACTTGAAACTATACTGCAAAGTCACTGTGATAAAAACAGCATGGTACTGGCAAAGAAACAAAAGCATGGATCAGAGAAACAGACTAGAAGATGCAGACACAACTCCAGCTGTATTAAGCCACCTCATCTTTGACAAAGGAGCCAAACAACCTCAGTGGAAGAAAAACAACCTCTTTAATAAGTGGTGCTAGAAAAACTGGGTTTCAACCTGCCAAAGATTAAAACTAGAACTACATCTTTCAGCATGCACTAAACTGAAATTGAAGTGGATTAAAGATATAAATATTAAAAGAATAATACTACACCTGCTGGAAGATAGGTTAGGTAGAACTCTTGGAGAAAATAGCATAGGGTAGGACTTTATGAACAAAACCTCAGTACCATGGGAACTAGCAGAAAGAATCAACAACTGGGATCTCATTTTATTTAAAAGATTCTGCACAGCAAGAGAAACCACTAACAGAGTGAAGAGACAACCTACAAAATGGGAGACATTTTATAAGAGACTTAAAGAGGCTTAGGAACCTTATTCTTAGACAACAGTTGCAGACAGTGGGCTCGGCTTTAGACACTCTACATCAGTGGGTTGAGTAATGACTGTGGGTTTGACCACAGATACTCTTTCAAGCCAAAGAATACTATGTGGGTAAAACAATAAACTATCCAATCCGTGTGATCCTGCATGGAGGAGCCCATTCACAGTTATCCTACCCCTTCCACTGCATTAAAGTGCATGTAATAGTCCCCAGGATCCTCCAAAACAAAGTAAAGCCAAAGTTTTGAGATTAGGAATACATCCTTGATTTGTTGGTGCCACACAAGATAATAACTGAGATATGAAAGCATTGATTTAATTACCCCAAAAGCTGACAAGTTTATGCAGGACAGAAGCCTGAGGATGCCAAAAACTGGTGACCCAGATGAGTTGCATCCTTTTTATGACTATCTGTAATGCATTGCTACCCTTGGGTTTTAACTGAATTTGGGTCTCCAAGAACCTAAGACATCCCAGAGGTTCCATCTCTGAAGTTTCCTCACCTCTCAGTAACCCCACAGCTTTTGCTCCAAGCCTTTAACCCACGATCCCTTAGGAGACACTTGTTTAAACCATACTGGAAGATTTGGCTGGAGTTGAGAAAACATCCATGACAGGAGGCACTGGAAAATGGAGACAGAATGAGCTGACTGTATGCTGTCTCCCAGCCTGTGTCCCTGACAACATCAGTGCTGCATATGTATGGAGTAGTCATGTGGAAGGAACGCAAATTCTCTGAGGTCACCAGCATCAGTTCCCAGTCAACAAGGCTTATTTAGCTGCCATAACTGCCTTACATGCAACCATCCATGGACAAGCACCAGGCCTGAATCCCCAGCAGGACATCATTCCTCACCTAGACAGCCCAGCCTTGTGTGCATGATTCTGTCCCACAGGGGGAAGAAGTTCTTTACTGGAAATTATGGACATCTCATATACAGGATTTGGTTGCCTGGATTTTGTGGCATCTTTAAGAATCTTTCAATGGAGCTGGATTCTTTAATTCAGCACATTCCCTATGATCACTTCAGCCCAAATCGCAGAGAGGAGAGCCAATCCTGAGTGGGCACAGGATACGGGATTCAAGTTGCTGTTTCCTTTTGGACCATCAAAAACCAAATGGGTTGCATGTTAGAAAGTGATAACCTGTGAGAGTGGGCTATCATCTTCTGCAGTGAAATGCACTCTAGATATATTATCCTCACCTGCCAGTATTCAGAGGAACTCAAGGTTCATTGAATAGCAGTGGAGGAACCCCACTTCTTCTCTCTCCATGAGTCTTCCATGGGAATTTGTATTCCCTGTCACACACGTTTAGATTCTGAACTTCTCCACCTGTGCTGTTCGATAATATGAGAAAACATATTGCATATGATATGCAATCTGGACTGCACCTACACCTACTACCTAAAATGAATAGCATTTATTCACAGCCATGTGCCATGTGACTGTGGCATGAGGATTAATCCAGGGCTTCTCCAGTACCTGCAACAGAAAAGGCTGGAGTGATCCATGGGACTGCTGATTCTCCAGTGGCACAGGACATTCTACTGTTCCTTTCTAAGACAAGTGGGCAATAGTGCTCCTGTGTCTAAACATGAGGGGATGGCAGGCTCAGTGTGATGAGGACACATTGTGGCATGGTAAGTGGTCACATATTAGATGCTCAACTAAAGAAACAAATAGGATTTGTTTGGATAAAATTGTCTTCTTTTTTGGAGGAGCTTTTGAGAAGGTGAGATGGATTTAGAAGCTCATCAGTCTTTTTAAGTATCCACTTTAATGGAAAAGATGCTTGAGGTATAGAATCAATCTCACATTTGTATTTCTCTCAGAATATTGGCACGAGGGCTTGCTTTTCTTCACTTGTTCTCACTTGACTATCTTTCCCCTTATAATGTACCGATGGAAGGTTCATTGCAGTCTATGCAGGATGAGAATGTTCTCCTGTCTTTGGAGTCATTTTGAAACTTACAAGGAAAAGTTGTCCCGGGAAAGTTCTCCACAGAGTACTGGAGACCATGAGGACTGGAAGCTCCCAGCACATATCGGAGCACCTTCTGAGGGATTCCAGGGGCTCACTTCTCCTGAGAGTTCTCACCATCCCTCAGCAAGTCATTGAAGATGCTGGCATGAGTCCCCCAGTTCCTTCTCTGGGTAGTACTACTCTTGGTATGGCTGTTCCAGGAAAGAGCCCTCTCAGCTGCATCCACCACTGAGAAGCGAAGCTCATGTCCCTCTTCATTGCTTTCAGGATTTCATCTCAGGCACAAGATGCCTCCTCTGAGAGTCTACTCTTGTTAACAAGGCAGCTGCATTCACATCAACTCCAGCAGAGTGAGTTGCAGTTACTCCAGTTCTAAAAGGTCCCTAGCTCAGCACCTTCCATGGCTGCTCTCTGCTGATTCTACTCTCTCAGCACTCCCTATCCTGCCCTTTAGATCCCTGAGGACACCCTACTACTGAGAACATGATCTGTTCTCCTGACTCCACCATCTCATCGGGTCGGTTTGGTCCTGCTCAGTCTAGTTCACTCCTATCTAGCACACAGACACAGAGACTCTCAAATGCCAAACATAAAAGAAAGTTTTGGGTGTAATATGTCCATGAGCAGGTGGTCTTCTTTATTTGTTGTGCTTTTGGGGGTAACGGAATTCAGAACCATAGGATGAGTGTGCAAAATCAACACACAGACTTCGGAGAATGCTTTGGAGAACATTTCAGCTTTTATTGCAAGACGTATACACTTATATAGCAAAGGGTAGTTGGTGTAACCATACGAGTTAGGTCAGTCACTGTTTGGCTGAAGCATGTTGAAAGGTGGGCAGTTGTGGATTGACTGAAATATGCAGAGGTATGGACAGCTGTGTATTGTTCTTGTGGTTTTGCCTCAGGTAGGAGTCATGATAAAGCAAGGAGTGCTGAGCTGTAGCTCAGCCAAGCCTGACTTTCACTTTCATATCCTCTTTTCACTTTGACTCCAAAACCTCTACCGAAAGCACAATATTGTAATAAAAGTGCAAAGACAGACATAAATATTTAAATGTTAACTACACCATAGCAAAGGAAAATATACTTCAATGTTTTAATTATATGATATATAAATTAACCAGAAGTTATTTTATATACATTAAAAGATATGGATATATTCTGTCAAGCTCCCCAAAAACTGAGAAGCATCACAATGTTAGTTTTAACAGATATTAACTCCAAATTTTACGACAATATTCAACATTGCTATGCAGTCAAAATCCTTTTCTGACCTACACAAAACAAGCTATATAGAGCTGAAATAACCCACAGAGGACAATAGGCCTTGAATAAAAACCATGCTGTAAACTGACAACAAAACCTGTTAAAAAGTATATCTCTAATATTAAAGAAACAAAAATGTCTAGCATCTTAGTTGTATTAATGTATGATCACTTAAAATTTAGCAGCTTGTAGCCAGTAATAAGCAAGTAAAAGCAATTTTTAAAAATACTGTTCTACTGAATGTTTAAGAACAAGTTATAGTGAGACCTATATTAAATGAAGTTAATATCTATTATATAACAAAGTCAAACAAGTCTTGTTAGGCAGTAGCTTGAAGCATGCAGACTCTCAGCTCTTCTGTTTGTGTCAGTCATTAGGATACGTCACACCTTTGCTTGACCACATTGCTTTTTGCAAAAACATGGTATTTTTTTTCTCCTGGTGACATTCATTTGCACACTTTTGTAGAATAAGAAGATCACATAGAGAAAGTTCCTGCTCTGCTCTGAGACCTCCCACGTTTGTATGGGGTTTGGGCTGGGCCAAGGTGGAAGAGGAAGTAATGCAAGGGGAAGGTTCTTCCCCAGACAAGGGAGGGGCAATTGACACTGAAACAGGTGAAGAACCCAGAAGACAAACAGATTCAGCACATCTTTGGACTTATTTTTTAAATAGACAGCTCTGGCCCCATCTGGAGGGGCACTGAGGGGGACCCGATGACCAAGCCTCTGACACCTTAATAGCATGGGGTCTAAACACGGAATTATTGCAGAGGTGATGGGGGAAACTTTGAGGAGTAGGGGAAGGAGGATAACCTGAGATTTTCTGTCTACATTACATAATTTACCTAACTCTGTAGATGGGAGACTTCATCCTAATTCAAGCTTTCCGGTATTCTCTCAAGGTTGAGAGAATGAGGTTGTACAATCACCACCTAACAGGACTACCCAAGTTCTTGGGAGCCATTCAGCCATATTCACTAGCAACTTTTAACTAGATGTACGGAAGTCTCATGTTGGGACAGCACTTGTTGTTGTGCTTGTGAAGGTAATGGAAACTCAGCCCAGTATAATGAGTGTGCAGAGTCACCACGCAGATTCTGAAGAATGTTTGAGGGAACACTTCCCATTTTATTGCATGATATACACACTTACGTAGCAAATGACAGTGGGTGCAACCTTACAAAAGGAGTCAGTTGCAGATTATTTGAAAAGTGAAGAGAGGCAAAAGATTGTGAATTGATTGTGTAGACTGGGCCGAGGGAGGAGTCACAATGAAACACTGAGGGCTGAATTCCAGACAAGCCAAGCCTGGCTTTCATCTTCATTCATTGAAAATAAATATTCTGAATATAACTGAGGAAGCCAGGCATGTTCAAGGATACATACATTTTTATTATTATAAAAAAAAAAGGAGGCAAGAATTAAGACTACATCCTTAAATGGAATTCTGAATTCCAACTAATTAGACAGAAACTGTTTACACATTCCCAAGGAAATTACAAATGCAACGCTATAGTGTTTTTTCCATATCAAAAATGAAATGAACATTTACTAAACTGGTTTACAAAATTACAAAGAGAGTTCCACTTGGACTGGAAGAGAAAAATTCAAGTTTGATCAATATCAAGTAAAATTCTGAATAGTCTGTAGAATCACAAAACTAAAATTCCCTGAAAGGTCAAAATTCTTCACAGGAGATGTGCTATCTCCTTCAATCTTTAAAAAAAGGAATAAGATTTCAAAAACTGATAAGAGAACACCTGTCTATTTCTAACTAACCCAAACAGATATCAAAAGATTCTGACTTTATTCCCATCATACTCAGGCCCTCACTACTAGGAACAGTATGTGCTGTCCTCAGAGAAACTGCAGAATGGACCTTACCTTACAGGCCATGAGCTATGATAGTGAGATGTCTCCAGAAACAAATTATACCTGGCAGGTACGTGGCTGAATATGTGACCAAGGCTAAAGCTCCTGCATGTGAAGACTGTTCTGAAAAGATCAACATCCAGGTCAGTAGTCACATAGGTAAGGACAGAGTATGGTTTAAAAGATGGAGCTCCTTATGTCTTCTAGATAGGAGCCCTTTGTCTGAGGAACAGCTGGTCAAGATTCTTTCCTGCATTGTTGGTTGCATTTTCGCTCTCTTGGTGGTTTCCTTTACTGTGCAGAAGCTTTTGAAAATAATGAGATCCCATTTGTTGATTTCTTCTGCCAATTCTGGTGCTATAAATATTTTGTTCAACATGTCTTTCCCCAAGCCAATGTCTTCAAGAGTTTTACCTAACCTGTTTTGCAGCAGGTTTAGAGTGTCTGTTTTAATATTTAGGTCTTTTATCCTCTTTGATTTTAGCTTGGTACATAGTGAAAGAGATAGGTCTAGCTTTAGATTTTGGCAGGTTAAATCCCAGTTTTTGCAGCACAGTTTGTTAAAGAGGCTGTCTTTCCTCCATTGAGGATTATTGGCTCTTTTGTCAAAGATGACGTGGCTCAGTGTATCGAGTTGTTTCTGGATTTTCTAATATATAAAGAGCTTTAAAAAAATCAGCCCACACAAATTTAAAGACCCAATTTAAAAATAGGCATCTCTAATGAACAGATTCCTTTTCAGAGGAAGAAGTAAGAGCAGCTAAGAAGCATATGAAGAAATGCTTGACATTATTGGTCATTTGAGAGAGGCATATGAAAACTACATTGAGTTCTCATCTCACTCCCAAAAAATGACTGCTATTTCAGAATTAGCTAGTAACAAAAGTTGATGAGGCTTCAGGGAAAAGGGAACACTTCTCCACTGTTGGTAGGAATGTAGACTCGTACAACCTCTGTGGAAATCAGTGTGGAGATTCCTCAAGAAGTTAGGACTGGAGGTCCCATTTGACCTGTACATCGCTGTGCTTGGTATATACACAAAAGAATTTAAGGTTTCATATCACAGCAACACATGGGCACCCATATTTATAGAAGCTCAGTTTGTAATTGCTAAATCTTGGAAATAAGCCAAATGTCCATCAACTGGAGACAGGATAAAGAAGATGTGGTTCTTTTATAGAACAGAGTATTACTCTGCCATTAAAAATGATAAGATTGAGTCATTCATACTCAAGTGGATGTACCTTGAGGGCCTCCTCATAAGAGAGTAAACAGGTCACAGATGTGTAAATATTGTATCTTTTCTCTAGTATGAGAAAGTGAAGTTGTAAATGAGTTCTAGTATGTATAGTTGATATTGTGAAATAGAAAATATTTAAAAGAAAAGAGAGTGTAGGGGTAAATAAACAGGGGGAAATGAATGTGGTAGTAATAAAGAAAAACAGGAAACAAAGATTATATATATAGGGGATGGGGTTGCAGGGCGGGGGAAAGGGGAAAAATGAGAATCAAATCGTGTTATATTCTGGTACAAACTCTCAATGCTGAACGTGATGATGATGTGTATTCATAATGTACCAATAAAGATCAAACTTTTTTTAAAAAAAGAAGATGGTAACCTCAGGTCCTGGGTTAAATCTGCCTTTGTAGGAAGACTAGAACTGTGATTTCTGAGGAAATGTCCTGGCAAGAAATGAGGAATATTCTGGCCTCAGAAAAAGAAATGCACAGGGAGTGGTACTATGGCATTGCTCCCAGAGGCTAGCCAGAAGCCGGGCTACAGAAGAGGAGGAGGAGTCCATCCAACCACCCCATTGCTCCCTCCAAGCCTTGGATTCAGTGAGACTCTAAAGCCTCAGGGAAACCCTAGGCTCTGGGCCCTTCCCAGATCCATCAGGGATGATTCTAGCATACCAGGTATATTCCAAATCTACCACCGTGCCAGCAGAGCACAAATTTTGACAGACGGAAGAGTCAAAGCACCTTGAGACTCAGATCCTGCAGAGTGAGTGAAACAAGATGCATGGGTCCAGACATTTCTAGAGTATAGTGAAATGACCCCAATGCACCTGGGCATGAGAAGCCAAAGGACAGTGAGCTCAACTGCTCTATCAGCGGTGCCCTGAGTCTCCAAGACTCCTGTCAAATAAATGTTCTCCCTCAAGCATGCAGGTGCCTTTCTCAACTGCAACTTGCACCACACCTTCACTTTCTTACACACCTGGATGTGCACCAATCACTATAAGTTCATATCTTTTGTTTACCATGGACAAACAGCCGGTAATCATCTTTTCCAATATCTGTGCAGTCCTAAATTTCCGCAGACAGTCCACTTTAGTCCATTTTGCTCCCACCTGCCACAGCAAGTTTCCAAACAAGGTAAATTCTTTTGAGAACGTGGCTGGGAAAACGTCACCATACAATGTTGTGCAATCTGACACTTGAATGAGGCCAAAAGCTTCATCAGAATTTTACCTCCCTGCTGCACAGGAACACAAATCCTGCCTGGGAAAAGGGATCCTGGTCTTGGGAAAAGTAGTGCTTTTAAAAAGTGGTAGTTATGCCAGATTAGTTGTGCTTTACACTGAGCTTGGATACGAACAGAAAGCAAGAAACTGTCAGGGAGAATTCCCGGTCAGTTGCCCCAGATTCGCTTCTGAAATTTTCATGTCGCACAATACCAGGGCCAGCATCTGTGTCAAGGAGGGAAAGAGAGAAGACAGTAGAAGTCAGGGATGAGGTTCATCATATTAAATTGTCAGATGACCGTGCACCTAAGGAGCCTGTTGCTACCCAGTGAGTTGCAACAAACTGGTTAAGTTCTACAATCATAAAGCACAACTATAATATAGCATTGATATTTTTCAAAGCCTGTATGCTGGTATATGTAAATTACAAAATAAAAATTGAACATTTGAAAAGCTACAGAATGATCTTAAATGTGCTCAGTGAAAAATACATTTCTGCCTCTGTCTATTCCCGATACACCACACATTTAAAGGAAACCCACCAGGTTCACCAGGCTGATACCCATGGGATGATGACTACAGGAAGAGTTTCCAGTACTAAATACACAACCTGTCCCATCAGGTCTAACTGGAACGATTAAGGAACATTCACAGTGATCTTCAAGGTCAAGCATCCAAGAAGATCATGAGCTTCTTAATACGCTCAGGAAAACACAGGCCTGTGAACTCTATTCGTATTGCTCACTCACAAGTTAGTCAAACAATTCAAAGGACTTCAAGGTCACAGAGGAAAAAGAAAACCTCCCTATGGACTCTTCTTCTTCAAACTTTAAGGGATCTTTTCGGCTCTTTCTCCATCTCTGAAAAGGCTATGAATTGTGCTCAGAGAGGAAAGAAGGAAACAAACCTCTGTGACCTCTATGACCAAGGAAGGTGCCTTCCTAGAACCCCAATCTATCTCAGAGAAATGTGCATACCAGGGTAGCATATGCCTCGACCCTCTATTTTCTGTGGTTTAGAGGCAGCCCAACTGCAGGGTCCACTATTCCCTGAGTGGCTACACTAAGTGTTGTTTTAAAAGATGTGTTATGTTCATGTAGCCACTCCTCCAAGGAATGGAATCATTATGTAGTGCCCCAATGTACCAATAAGAAAACAACACAAGATGTGAGTATTTTCCGAGGGCTAATGTAGGTTGTGTCTGATCTGCTCAGGCAGCCATAACAGACACACTTGGTCAACAGGCTCATAAGACGGCTATTTCCCTTCTCAGGGTTTTGGGGCCTGAAAGTCCACCAGGAAAGCACTGGTCATCCTTTCTGCTGAGGGCTCAGGTCCCGGCCTACAGTCAGCCACCCTCTCTCTCTGCC
>PVIR01041814.1:0-12561 GCA_004026965.1 Petromus typicus | reverse complement strand
CTCGCTTTTGTGGTTCAGGCTGGCCCTGAGCTCAGCCTCAAACTCACATCACAATCCTCCTGCCTCTGCCTCCCGAGTGCTGGGATTACAGGCGTGAGCCACCACGCCCCGCACTGTGGTATGTGGTATGTGGTACTGGTTGCTGCTGGGTGTGGGTCTCCACACCCAGTATTGTTGTGTGGTTACCGGGGAATCGAACCCAGGCCCTTGTGCCTGCAAGACAGGCGCCGGAACCACTGAGCTAACTCCCCGGCCCTTAATATTACTATTTAGATCGCTGTTCTCTTTCCATTTTAGTTTGGGTCTAGATTTAGTCTTTGGCCTGCGAAAGTCCAATTTTCCCAGCACCATTTATTAAAGAGGCCACCTTTCTTCCAGTGGCAGTGTTCAGCCTTCTGTTAAAGATAAGATACTTTAATGTGCTTGGAGTCATTTCCGCATCATCTGATCCATCCCACTGATCCTTTTTTTCTGCCAGTACCTCGTATTTTCATCAAGGTGGACTTTGTAGTATAATTTCAAGTCAAGGACTGAGTCTTCCACCTTGTCTTTGTTCCCAGAATGGCTTTTGTCATTCTAGATATTCTCTGGTTCCAAATGAATTTTAGGATTGCTTTCTCTCATTCTTTTTTTTTAAATTGAAATCTTTATTGGTTCATTACATATTACACAGCATAATTGCATTCAACAATGAGAATTTGTACCAATATATGACACAACTTAATTCGCATTTTTTCTCATAGCCCTACCCACCCTACCACCCCACCCCCTATATACATAAACTTTGTTTCCTTTCTTTTTTTTAAATAGTCTCATTATTTTTCCCCCTTCACCCTATTTCACTTTGAGTATTTTCTATTTCACAATATATAACATACAATTCTAGAACTCATTTACATCTTTATTTTCTCATACCAGAGAAAAGATGTGATATGTACCTATCTGTGACCTATTTATTTCACTTATGAGGATATACTCAAGGTATGTCCATTTAAGTATAAATGATTCAACCTTATCATTTTTTATGGCAGAGTAATACTCCATTCTGTAGAACAACCACAGCTTTTTTATCCAGTCTCCAGTTGATGGACATTTGAGTCATTTCCAAGATTTAGCAATCACAAACTGAACTGCTATAAACCTGGGTGCACATATGTCACTGCGATATGAGTCTTTTAATTCTTTTGTGTATATACCTAGTAGAGCGATGGCTGGGACAAATGGGACCTCCAATCCTAGCTTTTTGAGGAATCTCCAAACTGATCTCCACAGGGGTTGTACGAGTCTACAGTCTCACCAACAGTGGAGAAGGGTTCCTTCTTCTCTGTAGCCTCGCCAACATTTGTTGCTGGCTAATTCTGAAATGGCAGCCATTCTTTGTGGAGTGAGATGAAATCTGTGTTGTTTTCATCTGCAACTCTCGAATAGCTAATGATGTTGAGCATTTCTTCATATACTTCTTAGCTGCTCTTATTTCTTCCTCTGAAAATTATCTGTTCATTTCAGATGCCCATTTTTAATTGGGTCTTTAAATTTGAGTGGGTTGATTTTTAAAAACTCTTTATATATTCTAGATAGTAACCCTTTGTCTGAGGAACAGCTGGTAAAGATTTTTTTCCAAAATTGTTGGCTGCTGCCTTGCTCTGTTGGTGGTTTCCTTTGCTGTGCAGAAGCTTTTTAAAAGAATGAGGTCCCATTTGTTGATTTCTTCAGCCAAGTTCTGTGCTATAGAGGTTTTGTTCAAGAAGTCTTTCCCTAAGCCAATGTCTTCAAAAGTTTTACCTAACCTGTTTTGCAGCAGGTTTAGAGTGTCTGTTTTAATATTTAGGTCTCTTATCCACTTTGATTTTAGCTTGGTACACGGTGAAAGAGCTAGGGCTACCTTTAGCCTTTGGCAAGTTAAAGCCCAGTTTTTCCAGCACTATTTGCTACAGAGGCTATCTTTCCTCCATTGAGGATTTTTGGCTCCTTTGTCAAAGATGAGGTGGCTCAGTGTATCTGGAGTAGTTTCTGGATCTTCTAGTCTACTCCATTGATCCTCAGGTCTGTTACTTTGCCAGTATTATGCAATTTTTATCATGGTGACTTTATAATATTGCTTCAGGTCTGGAGTTGTAATACCCCCAACCATGTCCCTGTTGCTTAGAATTGCTTTGGCTATTCTAAGTCTTTTGTGGTTCCAGATGAAAGTTTGGATTTGTTTCTCTAGATCTCTAAAATATGCTGTTGAAATTTCAATCGGGATTGCGCTGAATCTGTATAGTAGTTTGGGGAGGATAGCCATTTTGACAATATTGGTTCTTCCTACCCAGGAGCAAGGTATGTCTTTCCATTTTGTGCACCCCTACCAAAAAAAAAAATCTAGGAATCAATCTAACAAAAGATGTGAAAGACCTGTGACTCTGAAATTTATAGCACTCTAAAAAAAGAGAAGATGATATCAAAAAAATGGAAAGACATAGCTTCCTCTCATTCTTTGAAGCATCGTCTTGGTATTTTGATCAGTATTCCATGAATCTGTGTAACAATTTTAGAAGTACTGCCATTTTCAATATACTGTTTCTTCCTACTAAAGAACAAGGGATAATCTTTCCATTTTCCGAAATCCTCTCCTCTATCATTTTTCAAATCACTGTAGTTTTCAGTGTAAAGATTTTTTGCTTTCTTATTATGTTGATTCCTAAGTATTGCATTATTGTTGCAATTGTGAAAGGTATGGTTTCCCTAATTTTTCTCTCACTAAGTTTGTTATTTATGTTATTGATTTTTGAGTGTTGACTTGTATGCAGCTATGTGACTAAATTTGGTTATTAAATCTAGAAGTCTCTTGGTGGAGTTTTTGGGGTCTTCTGTCTAGAGTATCATTCTCACCTGAAAATAAGGATAAGGTAACTTCTTTTCCTATTCTTATTCATTTTACTTTTTTCTTTTGTATAAGTGCTCTGGTTAAGGTTTCCAGAATTATATTAAATAAGAGTAGTGATAGTGCCTGTCCTTGGTCTTGATTTTTGAGTGAAATTTTTGAGTTTTTGACTATTTAGTATGATGTTGGCTATTGATTTTTCATAGATGGCTTTTATCGTATTGAGATAAAGACAATCTTTTCCAAATTTCAGTAGAGTTTTTATCATGAATGGGTTTTGGACTTTGACAAATGCTTTGTCTCTGTCTACTGAGATGATCATGTGCTCTTTGTTCTTGGTTTTGTTAAAATGATGCATTACATTTATTGATTTGCATGTATTGAACCATCCCTGCATCCCCAGGATGAACTGTACTTGGTCATGTTGTATTATCTTCTTGATGACTTGCTGCATTCTGTCAGTATCTTGCAGAAGAAACCTTATTTTGGCATATGAGTTCATTAGGGAGAATGGCCTTGGGGGGGTTGGATTTCTTTTGGGGGTTGGATCCTTCGCTGGTTTTGGTATCAGGGTAATGCTTGTTTCCAGGAATGAGTTTGTGAGCATTACTTTTCCATGACTTTCATTAAAGGGTTTGAAGAGTGGTGTTATTAGGTCTTTTCTAAAGTGCTTATGCAATTTAGCAGTGAATCTGACAGGGCCTGGGCTGTCCTTTGTTGGTAGATTTTTAATTACATCTTCAATTTAATGGAAGTTGATAGTTCTAGATATAATTCATTGTATATACTTATGAATACATATGAATATAAAATATATAATGCATACATAGATCATACACACATATATGTACAAATACATACATATATATATGAAAAATGAGAAGACAGGTGATGAGAAATCAGCCTTTTGGGGTGATTGGGCTTTGTCTTTGTTTGCTTGTGGTACTTTGCATTTCAACAAAGCTTATGCATATAGTGGGGCAGGGAGAGCAGGGGAATGGAAAAAGATGAAAATCAAGATGTGTCATGCATTAGTACAAACCTTCAATGCTGAGTGTGATCATAATGTGTATATAAAATATACCAATAAAGTCGGTTAAAAATCAATTGTTTTCTTTTCTGTTATGTTTTTTCCCTCTCTTTCATCTCTTTCCCACAGCTTAATTATTTGTCGAGATTCTTATGGAAATATATCCTCTCCTCTTGGTTCTCTTGAATAATTTATTTAGCTTCTTTTCAATCTCTAGAGAGAATGTGAGGCATGTAATGTGTGTTTTCTCTTTTGTATAAAGTTTCATCTCGTGTGTGTGTGTGTGACTGTGTGTGTGTGTGTGTGCATGTGTGCGAGTGTGCACATGTACATTGCCTATCCGTAAGTGCTATTCTTAGACACAAGGTGCTATCTCAAAGCTAAGTTTTACTGATGAATAGTGTGGGGGAAGGCTAGGGCAGATTTCAAGCATTTCTCAGTGTCCAATTCTCTTTGAAAAAAATCTGATATTTTCTGTCATAGAAATGCTATAAAAATCACCAATCTAAAAACATACTCAGGGTCGCTAGTCTCACAGAAATGAAAATTAGACTCAGTGCAATAGCACAATGTATCTATGAGTGTGGGTATAATGAATATGACTGAGAGGGACATAGGCTTTTCAGCCCATGTGGCTACTAGACAGTCATCTGCCCCTGGGCACAATGTAAAGTGACACAGATGTTCATGATGTATGCGTTCTGTGTCTATGTTGCAGTTCAATAAAATATTTATTATAAAATATACAACCAGTATCCATTTTTAAAAGCTAGTAACTTGCTAATGTGCAAATAATATGCTATATTGATTTTGTTTCTCTTCTCTTCTTTTTTAATTTACTAAAAAAATGCTATAATAAAAGTAGCATAATAAATGAGTGGCTGAGAATTAAGAATGATTCATGAATATTATCTGCTTGATTCACCAGGAGTTATTAGTTGTGAACTATTTATGCTGGTGAACTATTTAACAATTCTCTAATTATTCTTCTGTGAACTGTTAATTGATTACAGATAATGACTGCTCTTCCATCTCTCCTAATTGTTAAATGTTCAGAGGCTTGCTGTGAACTTAGGTTGAAGGCTCTGGGGACAAGGCATTGTCCCTGGGCTCTGACAGCACAACCTGGTGATAGTGCTGGAGTGAAAAAGCTTAAGCAAGGAGTAGTTTTCTTTGCTGCGACATTTTTGTTGTGAGAAGTGAAGGGTTCACTCCTTTTAGAGTAAAACATTCATTTCTGTACAAAAAACTTATCAACTAGGTCAGCAAAAGCACAGAAGGAACTGCCAAGTCAGTCACCTTTTTGTGGACTCACTCTACATGCTTCGTTTTACACGCTCTTCTCAAGTACGGCTGCTAGTAGGAAGAACTGAATTCTGTTGGTAGAAGGCAGTTAGTGTGGGGAAACAGCTATGTGCACTGCAGCCAAGATGGACTTGTGCAGAGCCACCATGGCACCCTGAGACACTGAAAAAGATCCACGCAGGGCTACCTCAAGTTGACTATGGATAATTACTACCAGTATTACCAGACCCATTAACCATACAATCAAGAAATTTACATCCAAGGAAGTGGCTAATTAATTAACATTTTCTTGATCTGTAGAGAAGATAAAAAAGATGTGGCAAAGATCAAGAAAGAAAACCAGCCAGCACAAAGCAGTAAACAAATTGTGGAGTGGCATCTTCTACCTAAAGCTCTGTAGCTGTGAGCTCCAGCTCACTGTGACCTTGGATTCCAGGACCTCAGCTACAGCCCTCCCCTCCCCTCCCCACTCCACTGTCCAGGCATAAGCAGGCGCAGCGTGCACACCTGCGAGATCAACTTTCCAGTGTAAATATCTTACATAAAATCTTTCGAAAGCAATAGGGTGCACCCACTTACAGCTTTCGGAATGGGAGCCAATTTTTAATTTGTTCCTTGTGTTTGCTGAAAATATAGTATTTCTTTTTCAAAGACTTTATTAGAAATCTGGTTTTCTTATGGGAACACAGACAAGCAATTCCCAGTGATGCATTAGTGATGATGGTTAGAGTTGAGAGGTTCTTTGGCTATTAGGAATTTGTAGTTTTTTTCTTTTAAGGCTTTCAAGTTGTACAAAGATTTCAGATTTTAAAGGAGCCAATTCCAAAAAGAAAATAAAAGAACCATTAATAATGACAACCATGAGAACAGAGAGATGACGACTGCTCCAGTCCCTGGTGATATGCCAAGGCCCACACAGCATCGCAGTTTCAGCTTCTTCTGAGTGGATGCATGCAAGGCGATGCCTTGGCATCGTGAGCTTCATGTCAGAAGTCTGTTGTAGCCCTGTTGATAGCAGACCAAAGGGGAAGAAGAAAAATGATTTAATTTGTATTCTAAACCTCAAAACTAAGCCTTCTGCCCAAGGACAACACTGCTGTTTTGGAGGCGCAAGAGCTGAATGGCACATTCCCATCTGCTTCTCTTTCCCACCAAGGTGGACATGATCTAGAGATGGCACTGGGAGAGGTGCACATGGATGAGGAAAAATAAGCCCCTCCAAGCAGGATGAGTGTAAGAGAGTCCTTGCCAACTCTGAAGGAGTCTATGGAACAGATAAAGTGAAATGAGCCATAAGATACAAAAAGAATTTTGAGGAGAGCAGCAGATATCATTGAATCTTGCAAAACTCCTGCCACCAGATCAAGCTATGAGCATGTCGCTTCTTGTCAAAGAGAGAGAATACATTTTCATATACTAATTTGAGGTTTTAAGAAAGCCGTTATACTTTCTTGATTTGAAGCCACATTTTTATGTTCAGCACAATGAACATTTAATAACCAATCACAGTATTCACTCTTTGGCACCAGACTCACTACAAGTGGGTACTGGCGGCAGAGGCATTCATGTGAATTGGCAGCAGAATGTTCTGCAGAATGGCTCCCACCTCTCATATGTGTAAAAGATGACAGACCATGAGGGTGCTGTGCTCATCCATGGATTCATCCATGGTGAACCCATGCGGTGCCAGGAGGCAAAGCTTGGCTGGAGGTGGCTCCCCAGGGTGTGACCCTGTGTCTGGCTCCTCCTCAGTCTTCTGGCTTCTGGCTGCCATAACATGAGCGTCTTTCCTTTACCATACCTTTCTGCTTTTGTTTCTGCTTTGAAGCCATGGACTGAGCCTGGAGAAACTTGGAGCCCAAATAACTTTCTTTGGCTTCAAGCTGTAGGTGTCCAGTGTGTAGTTCCAGGGACAGGAAAGAAGACGGACTGATGCACTCACTTAGGTTGTTTCCAGAATGTGGCTGTTGTGCATATTAGTGTAGTGATTGCAGGGTTTCAGATTTCTGATGAAAATGCTGATTTCTTTTCCTTTGGATGTGTGGTTGCTAAAGGTGCAGTAGTTCTGCTTTTCGTTGTTCTGAGGGAACTTTATACTTTTACATAATGACTGTACAAATTTATACTTCCACCAACAATGTGCAAGCATCTAATCTATAGTATGCTGACCAGAATCAACAATACTGTATTGTTTGCTTGAAATTTGATAGGCATGGAGATTCTGTTTGTCCTTATTCCCTCTGTCACGCACAATGGTAAACACAGGCAGCAATAGATATGTTAACTAAGTTGACTGTGGTAACCATAGCAAAAAGTATACATATATCATCTCATCACACACATCAGATATATACAATTTGTTCATTGGTTATTTCAAAACTAAAAATAATTTTAAATAACTTCATCAATTTAAATAACTGATAAATTGGACTTTAGATAATTATTCAATAACTGACAAATTCAGAAATTTGTATACCAAAGAACTTCACCAAGAAAGTGAAAAGACAAATGGCAAAAAAGAAAAACACATTTCCAAATAATCATTCTGCTGAGGGCTTTATGGTGAGAACACTAAAGAAACTTTTTTTTCTGAGACAGGGTCTTGCTTTGCAGTTCAGGCTGTCCCTGAGCTCACTATGTAGCACAGGTGAGCCTTGAACTCACAGAAATCCTCCTGCCTCTACCTCCCGAGGGCTAGGATTACAGATGTGAGCCACCATGCCTGGTACTGTAGTATGTAGTGATGATTGCTGGTGGGCGTGAGTCAACATGCCCAAAATTGTGGTATGTGATTCCTGGGGATCGAACTTGGGACCTTTCACTTGCAAGGCAGATGCTGGAACCACTGAGCTAAATTCCTGGCCTTAAAAAATCTCTTAAAATTTAAAAATAAAAAGATAAGTGAACAAAATTTTAAAGTATATAAAGGACTTGAGTAGATATTTCTTTAAAGAATATATTTAAAAGCTAACTGGCATATGGAGAGATGGTCATCCTCAACCATCAAGGAAATGCTGATCCCCTCTGATAGCATCCCTGCCCCGCCCAGGACAGTGGTTACAGTAAGAAGGATGAGCAAGAGCCAGTGCTGTCTCCTGCTGGGAGGTGAAATTCTCATGCATTGTGGGTAAAATGACCCAGCCACTTTTCAAAAGCAGTTTGTGAATGCTTCAAAATGTTCTACATGGGTGACTTAGCAATACTTGTCCTAAATATATATCCTGAAAACTGTTGAACCACATAATTTAACAAGGTAAACTTCAAAGTAGGTGAGTTGTATTGCAAGAAAATTCTTTTTATAAAGTTATAAATAATGAGAAATAGTTCTTGACCAGCTAAAAGAAAAACCAAGGGTCATAAGACCCAGATTGAATTTACAAAAATAAACTGAGCTCTCTTCATTCATGGATAGAGTTAGAAATTTTAACTTTAAGCCAGAAATTCTAGAATCTGAGTGTATCTGGATTTTATGACGGTGTTAGTTAAAGTCACTCACCCTTGCCCATTGTTCATAGGAAATATTATTTGACATCATAGAAAATTTGGTGATTTCAGAACTTAACAATTGTACTAAGATGGGACTGCTGGATGAATACAGATTTCTGTTAGAGGAATTTTTCATTGTGAAGTGCAGTGTTACATATCAACTTATTTCATCAGAATTTTTCTCAAAGACTTGTTGCTGATAGATAATGAAGAATGAACATCCAGAGAATCCCAATGGCACAAGGCAAAATATTACAGACAAAGATCAGGCTGGTTTATTGGCTAATGTTTTTGGGGCATGTCTGGTAAAAAGCAAGATGAAATAAACAGTAACTATCATTTCTTGAGATTAAAGTTTCCAGCTGCCTGTATATTATATGCTTCAAATAGTCTATAAACCGTTAAGTTTTAGAGAAGTGGAGTCTCAAGTGTCTAGCTTAACTGTTTTCTCCACGGTGCTCCCAAATTTTAATTTTGAAGTTAATAGCTGAAGCCACAAGAAGACACCTGAATATGGTTCAACCCTGTCTGTGTTGGCCAAGATCTGTGTACTGGCTTCAGCTAGTGCTGAGCTTGGTTCCCAGCAGAATTCACTTCCCAGCTGAGAAAAGGGCAAGAGCTTCCCCAGGAGTTAAAACCCTACAGGAGTGTATGGAGTCGATCTTCTCCAGAGCGTCTGAGGGAAGTTGACAGTCCTGGCACCTGCTGTCTTCCCCCTGGATTGTGGGCTGGCTGCTGTGGTATTTGTTACGGATGGAAAAGCCAAGTACAACATGTTTCCGAAACCAAATACCTGTTGTCCCAGCACATGACTTAGTGGCTTCTTCACAAATGTCAGTGTGCTCATTCATTTGGGGTTTACTGCAAAAGATGCTGTTTTTTTCTGTTCTCCTCTGTCTCTTCTCTCTCTCTCTATCTCTATCTCTCTCTCACTCTCCCATTGTTATTGTTGTATTGTTAGTCTGTAGTTTTTTTTCCCCTTTGGAGCTTTGAATGAGGTTGGAAGTTAAGAGTTCTGCCAAGACATAGGTTGCAAAACACTTCTTAGTGACCTAAGCAATCACGAATCTCCGAGGTCCATCCTTTCAACACCTCAGCAGAGGCCTTTCAAACACCATGGCTGCACTGTTCTCCCATGAAATAGATACTCTCTGCTTTTCTCTCAGAACCTACTTGTGCAAACAATGCAAAGCAGAGCACTGAAGATTTCATTTCCTCTCTGCAGAAAATACCCTGTGAGAGCTCTAGGAATTCAAGTATTTCAGAACACTGATTGCTACCTAGGTTTCCTGATAACATTTCTTTTGTCAGAGTAGTATAACTGAGGACAGACTACATCACTCTGGATTTCATGTGGAATTTGCTTTGCCTTGATTGTTGACTTTCTGAGGTCTGCAATAATTTTGAGAAAAGTTCCAAGTTGTGCTGAGTAACAACCTGCAGCACTTTCAAACCCTGTCACACTCCTAGTAGAAGGGACTTTCACCCATTTTCTATGTGAATCTACTGTCCCACAAAGGGCTTCAGCACCTGGGTTGTCTGACTGCAAACACATGGCACAGGCAGGATGTGAGGCCCTGTTTGTCTTGTTTTCCCTCTTTTGAGAGAGAAGACAGTCCTTTTTAAATTTCTGATCTGTAAAGCCTTGTTACCACAGGAGTGGGAATGTGAAAATATTCTTAAACTATTATGTTGTTGATTAAAAAGATCAACAAAAGTTCAGAAAGAGGAGAATGTTCAGTCCAGGGTACCTATGTGATTGTATACTTTCCTCTGATTAAAGCTGTGCTCAGCTCATCTGTTTTTCCAAAGCATAGGTTATTAACCTAGAGCCACACAATTGTTCTTTCTGAGTTAAATCCTGGTCATATGTCTTAATTTTTCATTTGACTCTGTTTTCATTCCTTCTTACATGTTTCAACCTATACACCTTCTTTCTTCCATTATCTTGTCTCTGTCTCCTCATTTTTCTCTGATAATACATGCAAGGACAATATTGTAGATAAAATATTTTAAAATGGAAGCTACCAAAAATGTTTACAATCCTATGTGATACCTGATCCATGCATTTGTCTCATTCTTTGTTTATTGACTAAAGGCATGTGAGGTTTTGTGTTCACCAGATCTGTGTCTTCTGACCAAAGATTTAAGAAGTGCTTTAGTTGCCCTATTTTTCAAACTAAACACACAGTTTGATCCAGAATAGAGGAGTTATAAGACCAGATTTATGACTGAGGAGACACTCTGGAGAGACTGAAGCGCATGGAAGAGAGTGTTGTATGGTTATGGCAACAACCAGTGAGGTCTAACAACACTAGTGGTTAACACTGCATCTGCAGGCTTGTCGGATGAAGCGTATGATGGGAAAGAGGAAAGATTCTCAGGTGTCTCCCTGCAATGAAGAAGAATGAAGAACAGACCCATAAACCGATTTTTCCTCCTTCTTGTATCCTTGTGTTGAAGCTCAAACTCAGGGTCGTATTCCTGCTCAGCACATGTTCTACCCAAAGCCGTACCCTAAGGCAATGAGAAACTGTCTGGCAGATCTGTCCAGCACTCTCCATTCCACTGGCAGAGTCAGGAATGTGGGACAAACTTGGTGTTGTTTTGTTCAGTGCATTGCCTGGTGTCACAGGGCACTCAGCACAGAGCAAGCCCGATTCTAGTTCTGTTGATTTGGAGATGCCTATATGCCACCTAGAGGTCTACAACAGATTGAAAGGAAGTAAGCAAAATACAAATCCTGATCATCTCTGTTAGTTAAGCTAATTTTAATTTATTCTTAACACATTTTGAATATTAGTTATACTGATCATATGCTACTTTTTAAAGAAGCTTATTTGCTTCTTAAAAAGCAGAATAGGTTTGAAGACAGAATTAGACCCATTAGAAAATCCTATAAGGACAAATATTATATGTCAGGGAAATTGTTGGAAGCTTGAGAAGAAATCTAATGCCAATCTTTCATTGTCCAGTTTGGAGGATGCCTGTATTATTACGTATTCCAGCACTTGTGTTGTAGCTCACTTAAAATCAGATAAATAGCTGTATTGTTTTTTAGGGGATCAGTGTGCTGGACAGCCACATGTTTCTCCAAACTCTAAGAAATGACAGAAGTTAGTCACCTCACACTCTGACACTTGCTTTTTCTTGTTGCTTTGAGAACACTTGTTGCTTAGAACACTCATGTGAAATCAAAGGAGTCACTCCCCCTGCTTACACCTGCTTCAAATTGTGCTCTAAACTCACATTTTGTAGCAAAATGCTACAGGAGTCAGACCATTCTACAACAAAACTGAGTAGGATAGACATGAAATTAATATCATATGTGTAAACTAGATGTTCATAAAACAATTTTTTGTCTTTTTGATCTAGAATGAAATTTAAGATTAAAATGCCTAGATAGAAAGGTAAACCTTAAATTTATAAAACTAATGTGGCTGCTTTCTACAGCAGCCTCTTAAAAGCGGGGGTGACAGAATCCTGAGGAAGATGCCCAGAGTCACAGGAAACAGAGACTTGAAGCGCAACAGCCATGAAGACAGGGAAAGTGGGAGAAAAGGTGACTCATTGAAGAAGTAGCCAAACACCAGGTAGCAATGAGGAACATAGATGTAAATCTAGGCATTTTTGTTTGGGTTTAAGCCCTAGAAGTTCACAGCAGAAAGCAGTGAAGAGTGAAGTAGGAGAGTTAGAGACACAATCAAAGCAAAGTCACGGGTGCTATGTTCTATTTCTTGTTACTTCGCATCATTTAAAACTCTACCCAGGTTGAGGATGCAACCATTTTTAATTGTGGTTGCATTTAATATTTCAGGAAAACCTAATTTTTGTCATCGATGTCCTTGTTTTGCACCATGCTTCTTTTTTTTTTTTT
>PVIR01041813.1:0-12656 GCA_004026965.1 Petromus typicus | reverse complement strand
CAAAAAAAAAAAAAAAAAAAACCAAACAAACAACAACAACAAAAAAGACTAGTAACTCACCTTCTTCCTCCTCTTCTTCTCCTTCTTCAACATAGTCATCATCATCTTCTTCATCCTTAAAATTAAAATATTCAGTTTAAGAATAAACTGTGGCATAGATTATCTACTACATCACAACAGGAGCAAACAAACTAGTTATTTCGTGTTCTGACAATCACAGCTCTTGCCAATCTGACTCAAACCTTTTTCAGAGATTCGAATCTAGTCGGGGAGACCCATCTAGTTTGAGTGCCCCCAAGCCCCTCCAGAGACAGTGAGTGTCTCAGTATGTTGCCTAGAGGAGTCTCAAACTCTAAGATCCTCTTGCCTCAGCCTAGAAAATAACTAGATTCTTGAAATAGCTATTTTCTTTATAAAAATAAGTTACACTTTAGATGACCACTATTCAAAATGTCTACAGCAATGGCAATGTGCTACATCTGAGTTGTACTATGTAACCAACAGCCATACACAGCTGAGGATGTGAAAATGTAACCATGCAAATGATTTAATTTTAATTAATTTAAATAACCACATATGCCTACTAGCTGCCATAATAGATTGAATAACTATTTTAAAAGCAGATCTTCAGTGGGTGTGGTGACACATAACTATCATCCCAGCAATTAGAAAGCTGAGGAGAATTGTTGTAAATTCAAAACCAGCTTGGGCTACATAATGAGACTTTATCTTACAAAACAAATAAACACTAAAAGCAGGACCTCCCAGTATACAGAAGTAGGAATGAGCTGAATCCTGGCCTCAGTGTAGTTGTATGTGTTCAGTAAGTCAATTATTTCTCCTACAACCAAGCTTTCCAATCAATTAAAGCACAGTACAAGTTGAACATTTTTACTCCAAAAATCCCAAATCCAAAATCTGAACCTTTTTGAACATCAACACACCACCACAAATAGGAAATTCCTCACTTGAATTACTTTATAGGCTATAGTCAAAATGTGAACACATTGAAAATAGTGTGTAACAATTTCTTCATACCCTCTGTATGACACATGAATACACTTCCTGTTTAGTCTTGAGTCCTATCATATCTTATTACATTTATGTAAATGTTCCAAATTTTGAAAAAAGGAGAAACTGGAAATAATTCCTAGTCCCAAGCACTTCAGGTAAGAGGTACTCAACCACGGCCAGGGATTTAGCTCAGTGGTACCACGCCTACCTTGGAAGCACAAGGGCTGGAGTTTGATTCCCCGCACCACCAAAATAAATAAATAAATATATATATAAAAAATGTTTAAAACAGAAAAAGAGAGAGATACTCAATCCACATTAATCTACAAAGATCTTTAAGTTCCTTCTATATCTAAACTCTTAAGACATCAAAATAGCATATGTCAACAAAAATCAAAGGAAGACAACCTACAACTCGTGTGGAATGGTTCATTCTACTTTTCTTGTTTACTCTGGCCGAAGAGGGCGCAAGTCTACTGCACCTCTGCCACCAGCGCATCACTACCTCCTTCCTCTGGAGTGATCACAGGAGAGGAACTACCTATCAGTACGGTCTGACTCCCTCAGACCCTCTCAAGATGTGAGGGACAGCTGGTTTTTTAGTTATCTCTTCCTAGTTTTTGTCTTCCTTTTGCAGTCAGTTACTATTTCACACTTATTCTACTAAGAAATCAAAGAGATCAACAAGTCCTCAAAGAACTGAATACAAAGAGCACACAGGGTCGGGTTTAACAGTCTCCTCCGTGGCACGCCCGCTGTCACTCACGACCCTCCACAGACTGCCTTGCCGCTGGCAGCGTTAGCAATGGCTGGGTTCCAGATGGATAAACAGTACTACTGCTTGGAAAACTAAACCAGCTATGTTCTCCTCTCCAATGCCACAAAAGTTTACTGCTCCTCAAAAGCACTCTAACTCACTGGGTGCAGTGATACGTGCCAATACGCCCGGCTACTCAGAGGCTGAGGCAGGAAAATTCCAAGTTCAAGTTCCCTTTTCTTGTGGGAGTAAGAACTGAACCTAAGGCCTTCATACTGGGCTACATCCGCAGCATTTTGTTTGTTTGTTTGTTTTTGAGACAGGGTCTCACATCAAGCTGCTACTGTACATGCTGGATTCAGATGGATTCTTCTATCCCAGCCTGCCAGAGTGCTGGGATTTCAGGTATTCCACCAAACTCCTGGACCCTGTTCAAAAACTTTTTAACAAGTGCTGTGGGCTTGCGAGGACAGAGCTCAACAATAAAGTATCCGTGGATCCTGGGTTCAATCTCCAGTGCCAGCAAAAAAACAAAAAAATCTCTAAATGCCAAGAACCACTGTTCAAAAACACTTGGACAATGCTCTTTTCCACAGTGTTTAGACTTCATTTGTGTCTAGAAATAGTATACAGAACCCAATTTTCCAGTATTTAGCCAGAAACCCCAAGAAACTAAAATGATTCTTTTAACAGAAATCATTTTTAACAGTCAACTGAAACATTATCAAAGCATATCCATACCAGGGCACCAGTAAGCCACCTGGAAAGAAAAAAATAAGAGAGCAAATAGCATAAAAAACACAAGAAAAATATGCTGCTTTTAACTGAAAAAAAAAGAAACGCAAGAGTGACTGGGAGAGGGGATAGGAAAGAGGAAGGCCGGGGAGCGCAGCCACGAACACACGCTTGTGAGGACTGAGGCGAGGGCCACATGTAGGCCAGGCAGTGCCGTGCCACTGGGCAAAACCCCCGGCCTTCATTTTATTTAATTTATTTTTGTTTTTTGAAAAAAGGGACTCCACTTTCCGGGCTAACCTCACACTTAAGATCCCTTCTGCCTCAGCCTCCCTTGGAGCTGGCATTAAACACATGGACCACCACACCCTACTCAGGAAAAGGTATTTTAAACATCTCAAACTTGAAAGCTATAATAGAGGACTTTTTTTAAACTTCAGCTATTGATCACATTTATTCCTTGATAATCTTACTTTAGAAAAGTCTGAGTTTAAAAACATGATTATTTCTCCTAATTTTGTTTTAAACAAAATATGATTTCACTGGTTCTCAATTTTAGGCCTTTCTAAAAAGCATTTTTTAAATAACATCCCTCAATAAAAACTCAGCTTTTGCCAGTAATTAGCTCACTGGAGACCAAATGTCCCCTTCGTTGGGATGAGTAGTACAAAGAGGATCACAATTCCCAATTTTCCGAAAGCCCTCTACTCCATTTTTAATGACTTATATTACACAAGCATGAAGTTATTCTTTTTTTTTTTTTTTTCTTGAAGTACTGGGGATTGAACTTATGCTAGAAGCTCTCCTATTGGGCTACCTCTTAGGAGCTTTCTTCACTTTATTTTATTAATTAAAAATTTTGGGAGGGGGAGGACAGTCTCTCTTTGTAGTTCAGGCTGGCCCTAAGCTCACTATGTAGCCCAGGCAAGTCTGGAACTCACAGCAATCCTCCTGCCTCTGCCTCCAGAGTGCTGGGAATACAGGCGTGAGCTACCATGCCCAGCACTGTGGTATGTGGTTCTGACTGCTGGTGGGCGTTGAGTCTCCACATCTGGCATTGTTGTATGTAGTTACCAGGGATCAAAAATGGGCCCTTGCACTTGCAAGGCAGGTGCCAGGAAACCACTGAGCTAAATCCCTGGCCCGGCCATGTACATCTTCATAGCAGCATCTACCAACAACAGCAGTCTGGGTTTAAAGGTAACAGAGGAAGGAGTGACTGCCCCAGGAAAATTACAGAAAGCTTCAATAATGAAGTTCACTCTGGGGCTGAGATAAAGAACAAAAGCTCACAAGACATGATTTGGGGGGTATTTACACAAGTGTATACAAATGTAAACTGACAGAATTGTGCATAAATTAATGCGCTTTACATGTTTCACTGTTTATGTTCCCCTCAGCACAAACAAAAACGGAGTTCACGAGGCATGAGTAGAGAGTCATTTCAGACAGGGTCAACAGCACAGACACAGACATGCAGTCGAGCAACAGCTTGGAGTAAGAATTCAATTGGTCTGAAGGAGACGCAGCTAGGGAAGAAGGCAGAGGCTAAAGAGAAAAGACCAAGAGCACCGTCTACGCAGGTGAGACTGGCCGTTAAAGGGTTCAGGCGGCAGGCCCGCACAGGCATCTATATTAACCCGGGGCTTCTGTATGCAGAGGCCATTTAGAAAGTTACTGCAAGAGTAGTAAAAGACAACTGGAGGGAATACATTTTCTGCAGTGTCTACAGTGTCCCAGGGACAAGGTATCTGAAATATACTGTCATGCTAAGTCCCTAAGACAGGAAGCAGGCATGGTAGCACAAGCCTATAACCCCAGCAACAGGGCGGGAAGGCAGAGGATGGTTAAGTTTAAGGACAGCTGGGCTACACGGTGAGACCCTATCTCAAAAAAACCCAAAACCAAATCCTTAGAACAATCCAGTAAAGGTGGCATTACGACTCCTTCACAAATACACAGATACTCAGAAACTTTTGTAGATTTCCACCACACCATGCCACCAAGGACAGTGGGACAAAAAGAACGGAGAGGCACATCAGCAGGTATCTGTGAGCCTTTGGCCATAATCTAGGATGGAAGACACTGGGAAACCAAGTCAACAGATACATGCACACATGAGTCAGGGGCCAGCTCTCAGATTTCTACACAACTCACTTTTCCTACAGTATTTAACCCTATGGCTAAATAATTTTCACGCCAAATACAAAGCATTAGTTCACCTGAATTTCTTCTTTCATTAAGTATGAGAGGCCCACTTCTTCTCCTTCTCCCAGTTCTGAGCCTGCTTCATCTTCTTCATCCTCATCTTCATCTTCCTCCTCCTCCTCTTCATACCCTTCAGGGAGACCAGCTTCATCTTCATCATCTTCATCTCCATCTTTTAAGATTTAAAAGGTGAGCAAATGTGTGGGCGTACAGGCCTGACCAGCAAGGCGACCCTTCCTGTCCTCCTCGAATCACTCCCAGTTCTTATGTCACTGTGAAAATGCTCTCGGCTGCCTTCCTCAGTTTTATAAAAGCGACACTTATTATCTAACAAGCAGAGCTCCAAATACTGCCGGTTGCCTTTCAGTGTGGACATTTTCGTCAACCACTGTACACAGTGAGGTTGAGTTTTGCTTTGTGAACACCTGAGCGCATCATTCCAGCATTTTATACCATTGTTGACTCATCAAGTTGAACAGAGAAACTTTCCCCACAGTAGTGAGCAAAGCGCCATCACCTACAGTAGCCACCGTGCCACCTCACTGCCACTCTTCCACTTACCAGAAACACATATGCAGTGTCTACTTCCATGGTATTTCTCGTTAGTTCAAAAACAAACCCTGCACCCACTAGGCGCTGCTCCCCACCCTTCCCCAGGTAAGGGATCTGAGCTTTGAACTGTCCCAGCTTCATTCATGTACCATGTAGTAGTACTTCATTCCTCTTCATGTGGCCAAACGTTACATTTGATGGATGTGTCTAACACATTTCTTACATCATTTACCAATGGGATGTTATGAATAATGCTATAATGCATGGTTCTTTTGATTTTTTTTTTAAAAAAGTACTATTTAGGAAGCTACTGCTATTACTGGGCGGTAGCTACACAAGTTTTGCATGGAGCATTGTATTACAAAAATCATTAAGTTTTCTGCAACATTAGGAATCTAAAAGAATTCCACCAGAACCATAGGGTTTTTACATTTTTCTTGACTTACTAGCAGTATTCTGTGTGGTTTTTTTTCCCCTCACACCCTAATCTCAGGCCCAATCCAACCTGCATGGCTACAGTGAGGCTGTAATTTTAACACGTCTGTGAGCACCAAAATGAGCACCTTCGTCGTCCTCCTCTTCCGAGTCTGGAGCTTCGTTATCTTCCTGATCGTAACCATCTAAGTATGTGATTTGCTGCAGCAATTCAAAAATACTTTCTCGGTAATCTTCCAGGTTGGTGATCTCACAGTTAAACAAATCCAGACTTTTCAAATTTTTAAGATTTTGCTAGAAAAGTGAAAATGTACAGTCAAGATCTTAAATACCATGTTCTAATTCATGATCCAAAACATATATATCTTATATTGAGAGAATTTTTAGATTTTTAGGATTTTACGATACAGGATTATTCCATCCAGCATAACCAACTCTTCTAATTATCCTCTGGCATGTAATATCCACAGGAGTAGGAACTCTATTTTTTGTTTTTGTAGTACTAGGTACCAAATGTGTATCCCTACCCCTTAATTTTTTGAGACAAGGTCTGCTAAATTGCCTGGGTTAATCTCAAATCTGCAACTCTCTTGCCTCAGCCTCCTGAGTAACAGAGATTACAGCCCTCTGCCATTTATTACTGTTTTATCTCCAGTACCTCGGTGCCTTATTTCTAGTAAGCACCTGTCATGTTTCTGTTGTCTGAGTGTGTGTGCATAGACAGGCAACAATATCACACTCAATTCATATCCACACACGTTTATTTTCCACAACCACAACCTCCTCCTAATTTCTCTTTAAAAACCAGGGTGACAATTTTCAAAGCTTCATTTCATCATTTTTTCTGCACACCAAAAACCAGGGAACACACAATGAAGCAACAAAAAATAATCAAGAATGGAAATGCAACAAAAATTTAAAATGCTGACACCATACAGTCAACTCTGAAAGCTGAAGATGAAATAATCAATAAACAATTTCTCAATGATTTTTTTTTAAGGTTTTTTTTGTTTTTGTTTTTTGAGACAGGGTCTCCCTTTGTAGCTCAGGCTGGCCCTGAGCTCAGCCTCCAACTCACATCACAGCAATCCTCCTGCCTCTGCCTCCCGAGTGCTGGGATGACAGGCATGAGCCACCACGCCCAGCACTGTGGTATGTGGTACTGGATGCTGCTGGGCAGTTACCGGGAATCAAACCTAGGTCCTTGCGCTTGCAAGACAGGCACCAGAACCACTCAGCTGAATCCCTGGCCCTTCTCAATGACTTGTAAAACTTCATCTGAGGCTGGAAGTAGGTCCCCTGGCAGAGTACTTGCCTTGTGTACATAAAGCTGTAGTACAATCCTCAGCAGGACAAAGCCTCTGGCCAGATTTGGTGGTGCACATCCTAACTGTCATCCTAACTCTGGAAGGCTACGGCAGAAGGTTAGCAGGTTCAAGGCCAGCCAGAACTACAGAGTGAGATTCTGTCTCAAGAAGCAAAAATTATCTACCTCAAAAGTTTCAAAAGTGAAATAGAAGCCAGGTATGATAGTGCACACCTATAATCCCAGCACTCAAGAGGATACGGCAGGAGGATTTCTGACAGTTTGAGCCTAGGCTGGGCTACGTAGTAAGTTCAAGTCAGTCCAAAAGTAATCTCCAACTTTAATAGTGAAATAAAAACTCACAATTTAAGACACAAATAAATCTCAGAAATTTACATTAAAAAAAAGTCCACAGACCAAAATTTCCCACTTACCAGTGCTTCGACTGTGCTCAGGTCTTTGATTTTGTTTCCGCTCAGGTTGAGGTAGGTAAGATTTGGACATTTTTCTGCTAAAACTTCCAAGCCTCCAGAAATTGCATTGTCACTAAGTTCCAACTATATATTCAACACGGACAGAGAACAGTGAACAGAAAAGGTTTAGGCTAGGTGCTGGATCTTAAAAGAGTATCAATATGGAGAAAAAAATATAGCCACTCTTTCTGGTTCCAAGAGGCCACCATCACAACAAATCCTAACTTCCTGATTCCCAGCTACAGGGGTCAAATAACTAGAATCCTCAGTCACACACTCCTGACTCAGTCTGGGCTCCAGCTGTGTTATGTTTGGATCCCGGCTCAGAGAAGCATATTTGGTAGATTTTAAATCCAAATTGGTGACAAAAGCAATTCCATTAATAAATTTAAATTTCTAAAAAAGTAAGGAAACAAATTTTATATATATGGGGGGGTGGTAGGGTGGGTGGGGCTATGGGAAAAAATGAGAATTAAGTTGTGTCTTATACTGGTACAAATCCCCATTATGGAGTGCAATCATGATGTGTATATTTAATGTACCAATAAAGATAATTAAAAAAAAAAAAAATTTCTAAAAGCAAGGTAAGAACTGATTCCAAAATCCTATATACCACTTTCTCTTGTCTCTAGAAACGTTTAAATGTTCAGCTAACAGGCCAAATGGCCTTTCCACTGGCCAAGACCTAGACACCACAGCATGGAAACTGTGCTGCTCCATGTCAATCCCTACTTACCTTCCGAAGTTTATTCAGGCTGGGCAGCTGGGCCAGGGAACTTAACGCCACATTCGCCATGCTCAGAAATTCTAGCTCTTTAAATGTGTCATTCAGGCCCTCGATTTCCCCATTGACACACAGGCAATTATCAAGGACCAATTCTGTCACCTGTAAGAGGGAACATTAATGAAGGACTATTTCACATTCTGTTTAGTTACAGACCTTGGTGTCAACATCATGAAAAAATGTGAATGTAAGGGAAAAAATGCCAACCCCCAAAGCTTTCCACAGTGGCTCCTGGGTCTGCAGTCCCAGTTACTTCAAAGGCTGAGACAGGAGAACTGGAGGGTCACGTGGGCCCAGGAGTTGCAGGCCAGCCCCGGGCACACAGCAAGACCACACCTCAGGAAACAAACCCTCACCCAGACCCTTTCACTCATCCCCAAAACCCACATACAACTAGCTTTCACTACAAACAAGAGCAACTTCTCAAAATTGGACTGACAAGTTCAAGGCCTGCTTCAAATTACTGAAGCATAAAAGACAACTTTTTAAAAGGCCCCACGGGAAATGTGTGGAGCCTGAGGAAAAGTCCTCTCAACAGGGGAGCAGATTTATGGGGGAGGACACACCTGGGTTATTGGGAGAAGATTCAAGTGAGCTACTTAAAAAGAGGAGGGAGAAGAAACCTTTTTATCACTTTTTAATCTCAACTTTGGTTGATAAATGCCATAACTTAAAAAAAAAAAAATAAAACCACACACCTTGTTATCCTTTATGCAGAAAGCTACTTCTGGGCCAGCCCAGCTTTCAGGCACTATCAGAGGCCAAACAGTATTACCCAGGACAGTACATCCACACAAGCAGCATTTTTGTAGACTTTTTCCCACGGAGGAAGAGGGATTCTTTATTAGGGAAGAGCTGTGATAAACTTACAGGTGGTTGCCCGAGTGGGCTCACTCTTAAGGAAGCAAGAAAGCCTGGTTCTCTGCCACCAAAGCCAAAATATGTTTATTTAAAGGCTAAAAACTGGCAAATGCGAATGCCATCTTCTCTACTTGAGTTATGACTATGACATAAGTATTTAAGCAAAGATGGCATCATGATCTCTTTTTAACAGATGAGGAAACCAAGGTCCAAGAAGAAAGAATGACTTGCCTTGGGTCACACAATGAGAATGTGGCTTAAGACTCGCTGTTCCAAGTGGCAGGGAATGAGAAGCCTCCTGCACCTGGTGCCAGAAAACCAGCTCCTCCGAGCGTGGTGGCGCACACCTGCAATCCAGCACTTGGGAGACCGAGGCAGGAAGATCCCAGCAAGTTTGAGGTCAGCCTGGACTACTGACTGACTGAGTTCAAAGCCAGTGTAAAACCACACACCGTGACCACGTTTCCCCCTCAAAAAAATAGTTTTTCCCCCAAATAAATCACTATATTGCCCTGAGACTCCGTTTGTTAATTTGGACTCTAGAACAACACAAATAAACCTTAGAAGTTTGTCCAAAGAAAATTTAACTCAAGAAGTGTTTTGCAAAACTATCTATAGTTTTGCAGTACAAAAAACCATTATCACACCACAGGAGAGAAATGGCGGGGGGGGGCCTTCGAAAAGACAACCTTCGGCCATCCTTCAAACTGGCAAGAAAATTATTACAGCTCCCGAGGTCTAAAAAAAATGCAGGGGGGGGTTTCGGACTCCCTCCCACAAGACACACACAAAAATCAATTTTAATGTAGGCTTCTGAGAGGCAGCTTTAAACTGTCTTCTCACGAAGCCTTAAGAAGACTTAAGCGCTAGGAAAGTTCAAGTTTTCTCTGGGATGACCCTGATAACGGTGAGTCTTTCCTCCAATCGTCTCTTGCCAATTTCAGGGAAACAGTCCCCCGCAAAGAAAAGTACTAGAAAGATCCTGAGTTTCCACCCCTTGCGAAAGCCCATCCTCTTTGCCAGTACATCCAGGTACCACGTCACTTAAAAATAAATGTGTCCGCGTGTGTCCGTTGCACTCCAATTTTAAGGCTTATTTCAAAGGTGCGAACGAGCAGGATCTTTCCGCTGTCCTCTGAGACCCTGGCCGAGGCTCCCGGCCTGCCACGGCCGCTCGGGGGACCTCCTGCTCCCACCGACCGGAACCACACGGGACTCCCCAGGAAAAGCGGGGTTTGCAGCCCAGCCAGCGCCCCCTGGAGCCTCCGCCCGGGGCGGGGAAGCAGCGGAGACGCCTCGCGCCCGACTCGGGAGAAGTTGACGGCGACCCCGCCTCGCTTGGCCCCTCCCAACCCGGCCTCTTATAGTCAGCGACGGCCGCGAAGCGCCTCATTTAGTTTCGCCGGACCCACCTTTACAATCCATGGCGACCGCGACCCATTTGCCGACTCTGGCGCAGCCGTCTCCACGGATCAAATTGGTAGCCGCGGCGGCGCCACAAGCCGAACAGCGGTACACGGCGGCCGGCGGGACTGGGGGCGCACTTGGCCTCCGAGCCCTCCCCACCTCCGGGCGCCGCGACGGGCCCCGGAACTCCGCCGGGTCCGAAGGCGTCGCTGACCCAGATTCGGGCGGGCGGGCGGCACGCGCCGCTCCCGGGGGAGTGGGCGCCCCGCGGCGGGCAGCGCGGACTCGGCGGGCGACCCAGCCCGGCGCGACGCCCGACGCCCCGGGGCCTCCGGCGGGGGCGCCCACCCCCCAGGACGGACGCCGACTTGGCAGCAGCGCGGAAAAGTTGGACTAACTTCTCGGGCGGCGAGGGCTGCCGCAGGGGCCGGGAGACCGAGGGTCGCGCCCACGCCGCCGGCCCGGGAGGACGCGCCGCGCCGACCTGCGAGCGCCCTCGCCGCGCGCTTCCTGCCCCCACGAGGCCGGGGCGCCCGACTCCATGAGCGCGAAGCCCCCGCGCACACAAGAACGCCCCTAGAAACTTAAGCCCTTCGCCATTTTAAGTAGGTGATCTTAATGGTTTAAAACTTGGAATTACACATTTTCCCCAGCCCCATTCTAGATGGGGATTAATTTGTTGGCCCTCCCCACACAGCCTTCAGGGCCCCCAGAAATCCAACCCTCCGAATACGGGGCCAGTGGGGAAGGGGTGGGGGGCTGAGTCATCTCACCTCCTCCGGGGCTCTGTTCCTTAACTCCAGGTTAATCCTCTTCTTCATCTCCATGTCCTCCTCCTGCTCTTCTGCCACTACTCTCCTTTCTCCTTTCCTGCTGTTCCCACTACCCCAACCCTAAAATTTTTGAAAATTTGGAAATGAATGAAAAGAATCGCAAATATAAACGCCCACTACCACCAGATAGGTGTGAGGGAGAAAGAAAAGAATAGCAAATGGAGTCCAAGGAGTTGAGACTTTTAACTCGTCTGCCCCCACCTCCTTGTCTACAGACCCGCGCGCGCACTCACACGCACGCACACACACACGCACGCACACACACACACACCCGCAGTTCCTTCCCCTTCAATGGCTGCTCAGAGACTGAGCCTCCATGACACGGCACCGCCAACCCCCTGGCCTACTCTCCACCCACCTCCCGAACGTATTGGTTGATTCTTTATCGTCACACTGTTTCATTGGGTTAGGTCAGTGTCTATCAGCCTTCAGGGAGGACCTGGACTAGAAACTCTACGACTATTGGTTATTACCAAGCGCGCAGTTAACTCCGATAGGTCCAGGGGGTTGTACGTCCCGGCGAAAGGATTTTGAATCCCAGTAGCCCCCCTCCTTTTCTTTGTGTGGTTGGCGCGCTTTCCCCAGGCTGTAGGACGGTTTTGAAGTCTCCCGGACTTGTTTTTGTTGGGGGTGGGGGAGAACCTTTGTTTATTTTCCTGGCTTAGTGTTGAAGGGAGGGAGAAGCATCCTTGCATGTCCAAGTGCTATACTGCAGCTCAGCTCAAGGCACACAACAACTCTTGGCCTCTGCTTTGCAATCCAGGTGTGCAGCAGCGTGCCCATCACATTACACGTGTGCCTCCGTGACACTGCCTTGCTGGGGACCGCGACCACACACAGACTGGCTTCCGCAGCGCCGAACCAGAGCCATGATGAAATGGTGTTCTAACTTCCACCATCCAAGCCGACGATGTTTTTAAGCAGTTGAAGTTAGGAGCCTTTAACTAAAACTATCCTGGAAGAAATGTTAACTGAGGAATTGTTGCTGGTAATAAATGCTGAGACCTTGGCGGGCAAAAGGATGCTATCCTACTGAAAATCAGACATTAATTCACATAGATACGGTGGAGATATTTCTCCTTCCCAATTCTGTTGGTTAGTGTCCATAGAAATCTGTAGATGCAGTGGGCTTTTTTTCTTTTAAAAGTGGCAAAGTTTCACATTTTATTAAAGGTAAGAAAAAACAGAAGGTTAAAGGGAAAACAGGCTCTGCAGAGTGAGTTGAGGCCGAGTAAAAAAGGAGGGAAAGCTAAAATATACCTGACAGGGTAGGGCGGGTGGTCGCCCAGGG
>PVIR01041812.1:0-12559 GCA_004026965.1 Petromus typicus | reverse complement strand
CATCAGAACACTTTTCACCCTTTCATGGCTCTTGTAGTGAGGTATGTAAGAAAAGCTGCAGTCTGCTCCTGCCTCTGCCTCCTTCCTGAGGCCTATGCTTATGAGGTGGGGTTGAATGTAGCTATTACCTGGGGAAAAGGGACAATTCTCTGAATAAGTCTCTGAGTATGATTTCTCTGCTCATTATGGCTAACTGCTGGTCTCTGTCTGAAAGTAAGATTCTTCTCTATAACAAGATTTCAGGCTCTCTCAGGAACACGTTATCATCATCCCTCTAGTAGCTCAGTGGTTTACTTCACCTGGTTGGGGGACAGCAGTGGAATAGGAGGCTGCTTTCTGAGGTCTTGTCAATCCAAGGAAAATTCATATATTTGTCCACATTAAATAGTGAATTAGGAGCTGGTATCTCTTCCCTCCTCACTCTTTTATACACACATGACTTTCTCCTCCATTCTACGAGTCTCTGTCACACTTTTTTTTAGCTCAATGTCAACGAAGCATCAACTATACTTTAAATCCATACTCCTGGAGCCTCAGACACTATTGAGCACTACCAGCCTCTGGCAAAAATAATAGCCAGTCCACAAACAATTGAAGAAGAGAATGTTTCAGGCACCCTGAATCATTTAGGAGAGTAGAGGGATACACATCACACTTTTACCTCGGGGAAGAGCAAAGGTGCTAGATACAACTACTACTCTATCAATTGAGCATTATTACTGTAATTGGCAGGAAAAATGGTCTCCTTAAAGATGTTTGAGTCATATGCCTGGAAACTTTGAGTGTGTTATATTTTATAGTGAGGAGGAAGTAAGACTGCACATGTAACTAAGACTATTAATCATCCATAGAAAACTTACATGTGATCCAAACAGAACCCTCTGTGCACCTTGCTATCCTCCCTGGTGCTGCAGTCATGGGTCCCGTCCGCAGCAGCAGGGGGTGCACTCAACAATAGACAGTTCTCTGAATGAAAGCTGGGAGAGCTTTGCTAAATTCCCTCGCTACAGGGAGCCTCCTCCAACAGTACCAGGACCCTTCAACTAACGGTCAGTCATGACGGATCTCATGCTCATGGACTGAGAGCTGTGGATAGGAAATGCAGTAGAAAGACTCCTGTAGAGATCCTCTTAGCCAGTCTTGGAGCTCCTTTTTTGCTGCTGTTCATCAGGCCTGGCTTGGGACAAATGCCTGCTCTATTATTCCAGAATGAAAAATGGTCTGACTACAGTACCCATGCCCTGAACCCCTACACTTTACTAATGCCTAGTACCCAGATCAATAAAGTCAAATGATACAAGTCTTTTCTTATCAACCTGACATGTAAAGGGAGACACCTGAGGGACTCAATACTCTGTCCCACTGGAGACAGCTAATTTATCTAAAATGGATTGAATAGAGGAGTTTCGGCAACACATTATTTGAGTAGCTCTTAGACTGTGTACAGGACACTATGCCAATTTTTCTGAATAGCTCCATTTCCCCAGGCTATCCTTACACCAGTTTTGCACAAATGAACAGAATATGGATAGAGGAAATTGGCTTGTAGTCTATAGTCTCCTTCTCCAAGGCTGAGAATAGATGATCTCTCTGGCCCTAACCCATGCTTCACAAACCAACCTGAGGGATCTTTAAAACTGAAACATGGTCACATCCTGTCCATGTGGACTTTATATTTCTATTAGGACCAAGAAAAGTGTTTTGAACATTGTCTATAAAGTTCTATATTATCTTCCTTTGTGTGTGACTATCCCTACATACTAGGCTCATGGGAAAGATTGCAGTAGATGTTACATAAATGGCTTCTGGAAAAATGTCCACCCACAGTGAGTGTCTAATTATCCCTCTGTATCACTTTTCTTCTTTTAATGTACCAGCATCCCTGGGCTTCTTTATGTACCTCTTTTACTCCCCAGATCCCTTTTGTTGGGAACAGCCTCCCTTGTCCTACCAACTACTCATTTCCTATGTAAGTCCTACCCATTTTGAAGACTTCCACTCAGACCTTGCTTCCTCCAGGAAGCCTTCTCTTGATCTGCACAATACATTGTCTTGTGTGTTCTCAAAGTCTTTTTTATAATTATAGTAGCTTTACTGAGGCATAATTCACACACCATTCAAAGTAATCATTTAAAGTATGCAATACAAAGCAGAAATCTGCAACTATTCATATACTCAAATTAAAATACTTTCATCACCACACCAAAACACCCATACTCATCATCAGTCATTTCTCACTTCCTCCAACTACTGTGGCTTGTGACAACCACTAATCTGCCTTCTGTGTCTATAGATTTGCCTGCTCTGGACATTTCCTGTGAAGGTTATAAGTAGTGTGAGCTATTTTGTGTTTGGTGTCTATATTAGTTACTTTCCTGACTCAGGGACAAAACAGCTGACATATATAATCTAAGGAGACAATTTGTCTTGGCTCATGGTTTCAAAAGGTTCAGTTCATGGTGTGCTATCTCCAAGGCATGGACACAGTGGTGAAAGAGCGTGACCTAGGAAAGGTGTTCACCTCATAGTGCTCAGAAGGAGAGAGAACAAGAGAGACAGGAAAATTCTGGGACAAGAATACACTTCCCAGTCACCTTCCCAGTGACCTACTTCACCCAATAAGGCTCTACCTCCTTAGGGCACATGCATCTATGAACTCACCAATGGGTCAATCCACTGATGAGTAGAGTTCCCTCATCATGTGAGTGTCCCCCCTCTGACTTTTGGGGGGCATATTTGTTACAAGCCATAAGACCTTTCACTTAGTACAATGTTCTCAAGATTCGTTAATCTCAAAGCATGTATCAGTACTTTTCTTTTTTATTTCCAAAATTACGCCATGCTATGACTATGCCATATTTTATTCATCCATTCACTACTTGGTGGAAATTTGTGCACCTTAGGATTTAACATATGGTAACTACATATTCATGTGATGATTTCTTTAATGTCTGCCTTTTGGTCTAACAAGAGCCTCTTCCAGGCGACTACATATTGCATCTGTTACTTGCTCATTATTGTGCCTGAGTTATGAAAAATATTACTTGATTGACAGAATGTATGACCGAATGAAGACCAAATTAAATCTGGTACCAGTGAAGGGACATGACTTTCTTCTCAGTTTGTGAATCTACCCAGGACTCTCACTAAAATTCCTCCACATTTTACAATTGCAGCTTCAGACACAGGATAGCTAGGCCCATCAGCCTAGGCAGGTTAGACAACTTGACTTTGTCGCCATTAGGAGCCCATTCAAGGGGGAAGAGATGTGCCACCTGATCAGGTACCATAATCAAGCATTGCAAGTGGATCTCTACTAACTCCAAGCACCAGCAAGGAAATAGGTATCAGAACCATTCTTCTACTTCCTATGCACACATGTTCCCCAATGACCTAGCTTTCACTCAGAAAATGTGCAAAGCCTTTAAATAATAGTATGGCAGAGCTGCAAGTGGTGGGAGAGCAAAGGAAGTACAATTCGGGTCTCAGGCTGCCAGCTTCTCGGCCATGCTCAGATTTGTCTAGCTCCCATTTTTCCACTGCAGTCAAAGGAAAATATGGTCACCTCCGGGGAGTCACCACAGCCCGCTGTGCTGAAAGATGTGTGAAAAACAAAGTCTTTGCCAGTAGAAAGGAAGAAACAGACTGTCCAGAGCTGCTCCTGCTGGGAAAAGCAGTCTGGGTGAATGACAGTGGCCTTTTGCTCGAGGCAGACAGTTATAAGACAAAGATGTTTCCGTGTGCTTCTTTGTTTGTAAAAGCTCCAACACTCTGTGTTTATTATACAATCACTGGACAAAAGAATACAGAGGACTGAGATTTAGTCTTAGCGACACCTCCCCAATTTTGTGTGCTTATGGTGTGACAGGCACCAGAAAAAACAGGTCAGCTTGCTGGGTTTTCACAAGAGTGCTATGAAATATATTTTAAAATCAATCCCATTGTATACATGAAGAAGCAAAGAGGAAGAAGTTATGGATGGTGAACAAGTTTGCAATGGTAGTGGTAGAACTGGGATAGACCCACAGATAAATTTCGTGTTCCATGTTCTTAGTCATTATGCTAAATGTGTCTTAGAATACAGGGTCCTGCTTTAAAGAGTCTCTTCACGTGTTGTATGGACTATGAACTACTCGTCTATTGACACTGGCTTCCATTTTTATTTCTAGAAGTAAAATCTGTTCAATCTTCCAGGAATCTGAAGATCAGGCGGACAACAAAGTATTTAAGAGGAATATAAAAGTGTGGAAACTCCAGAGGTATTGGAGGAAGGTAGGTACATAAAGCCTGCACTAATTAAGGATTGGAATACTTCCCAGGGAAAAAATTAACACCCAGATGCATGTCCATCCATGACCCTCATAAGGTATTAGCTTGTACGGCCAGGGTCTGCAGGAAAATCTTGGTAAAAGGTAAAACTGACAAATGCTCCATAGTTCTTAGCATGTCATTTTAGCTAATCCTGATCATTTCATCCATCAGTTTTATTGCTCTCTGCCAGAGCAATAATTGTGCAATTGTATTTTCTGGTCCATTGAAGTTTAAGGATACTGTCAAGCCATGACAAGAGGAGTCAAGTATCGGGTTTATTGAATATATAATTTAACTATGTGGCCTGCATCCACTTAAGATCGGTACCAGCAAACAGAGCTGTCTGTGGTCTCCGGGCACACTGAGCCACTGCCTTACCTGCCGATTGTCTTTTTTTTTTTTTTTTTTTAGGTTTTTTTGAGACAGGGTCTCGCTTTTGTGGTTCAGGCTGGCCCTGAGCTCAGCCTCAAACTCACATCACAATCCTCCTGCCTCTGCCTCCCGAGTGCTGGGATGAGAGGCGTGAGCCACCACGCCCGGCACTGTGGTATGTGGTACTGGTTGCTGCTGGGTGTGGGTCTCCACACCCAGTGTTGTTATGTGGTTACCGGGGAATCGAACCCGGGCCCTTGAGCTTGCAAGACAGGCACCAGAACCACTGAGCTAACTCCCCGGCCCCTGCCGATTGTCTTTTGACTGAGACTCAGTAAAAAATAACTTTTCCAAATCTCATATGTTCCATATTGGAAGAGAAGCTCAGCCAAATCTTTCTTTTGTTTTATGAGTGTTGCTAAACATTTTTATAAGTTACTGGCTCTTACATGATGGAAAAGATATAAAAATATATTCACATTTCAACAGTATGTCCTCCATTATACACTGTCTCTCTTTCTCTCCCAGCTCAGGGCTTTCCCTGGTTCATTTCCAGTTTTATATTTCACCTAAAAGGCAGCTTGTTACAAAATAGGTCTATGTGGTAAGTCATTAAAAATTAACCACAATCAGTACTTTTCAATAAGGTCATCTGTCCTTATTTCTCTACATTATTAAATCTACCAACCATCCCTAACCATTTTAAGGTGGCTGAGATTAACTTAAGACTCTGATAAACTTCCAGACTAATACAGAGGAACTCCATGGATCTGTTACAGTCTATATTGCAGCCTAATGTCTACAGACCTGACATAGGTGGCCAGGCCCTACGTTCTTTGAAAGTGTCACAGTGGATGACAGATAACCAAAAGCAATCAGGAAAGAAAAAAATCTGTTATACAATATTGTCAGGAGAGGAGTTGCATAGTGAACAATAGCCACCCCCTAATCTTGAGGTCAATATTAAACTGCCTTACTTATCAGCGGCTGTGACACCCACTTCTCTGTCCATGGGTATATATAAATTAATCAGAGACATTCAGACGAGAAGCCTAACATGGCTCATATCTCTACTTCCTGCTCACTAATACTCATGCACACTCCCCAGCACATGGTCCCGAGGCCTAAGCTCACCTTATAGGCTGCTCATTCTCTAGTAACTGGCCTTTATTCCACCCTAAGTTATGCGTGTTACACTCTCATCTCTCCTGTGTTGAGAACAAGAGAATGCATCTGTTAAGACCACTAATTCAGTGATTAAAAGACCAAGTTACAGATGTGGAGACTATGTGGATCAAGCACTCACAATCTTACTTGTGTTCTTACCACCTGAAGTAGCCTGGCTCCCCTGGGGAAGGACATCCTATACACACAGGTGTCAACTTAAACACACAGTGTTCTGTACATGCAGTGGGGAGTGAATCAGGGTGGGTAATCCACGAAATCCTGAGAGATGATTAATGCTGGCCCTTACTGAGTTATTGGAGCTGGCTATTAGCCTTACTATGCTATCCTACCACCAGCTGAACTTTGCCTAGCAAGCTTCCTGCTCCAAACCTTTTGGTGTGTTCCCAGTAGAATAAAATGCAACTGTTCTAGAAAAGTCACAAAGCTCTTTATAATCCACCTCTGCCCGCCTCACCCATTCCACCTCTTGTCCTTTCTCTCCTCCTTTCTCTCCCCTTCCAGACACCCAGCTCCACCACCAGCACAACCCCAGACCTTTTTCCCTCCTGACCACCAAGCAGTTAGTCCCTCTGCCTACTTGTATACAACTCTCTTACTTGGCCAACTCCCATTCGAGTTTCATTCTGCTGTCCCTTTCTGGGGACATCTGGCTTTTTCAGAGCCCAGTCTCCACTCCACTAAATGCTGTGTAAAACCCATACCCTTCCTTTTAAGCAGCCAACATACATTTTCCATAATGTCACCCATTTTTCCAAGACACACCACAAGCCTGAAGCAGCCAGGAAGCTCCTCATGGCTTCCTGTCGGTATTTTTCCTGTGTCTAGCACAATGTCTCATACTGTGCAAACCCTAGTTCAATATTTTATTTACTTACTTAATCTTATCTTAGCTATGCAAGTCAGTTCTACCCCACGTTGGCATCAGTCTTCATCATAGAGACAATTACAGACTTGCATTAGTTCAGTCTCACTGCAGTTTTTTCATCTCCACAAATGCACTTTGTACAAACTGCCTTCCATGTCATCTCTTTTTCCCTGTCTAAACTGATGCATCTGTAGATGTTGAAATTATAAATTCTATCTGTGTGAGCATCACACCGCAACATTTAGGACAAACCAGCTGGGTCAAAGGTGTATTTATTCTGAGTGTGTGGACCAATGCTTTAGCCAGATGTTGGCGGATGAGGACCCCTGGGGAGCCATCCTCTGTGGTTTACAGAAGATAGAGAGGCCCAGCAAGCCTGAGTGCATCACCTGTGTTCTGCACAAGGTCAATTGCGGGCCAGTCACACCCCACATAGTTGGAGAAACATCATTATTCTAGTCATCATTCCAATCATCAAATGCTGCTGCTTAGCAAGGCAGGAGTGTCCCAGTGTTACCAGTTTTTTTTTTCTCCCCTAATTGCCTAACTCAGATTAGCTGTATTCACTGCAACTTAAAAGAAATGGCAGAAAACAAGCTTCCAGGTGAGTCCTTCTCCACCACAGGCATAAGCTTCCTTCTAGGTCATGATTAGCCAGGGGAGGTGCTTTGGATCATCTTTCATTTGGATTATTTTGGCTAGGATCACACTCTCTGAAATCACAAAAATTAAGTTCAGAGCCCAACGCTACTACTTACTGGCTAGGAAAAACCTGTATAAATCCACCCTATTTCAGAGTCAGGTTCTTCACCTATAAAAAGGTAGACATTCTATAGTTCTGTGGTTAAAAAATGAGAATCAACATGCATCAAGTACTAGTACAAATTTGCAATGTTGAAGGTGATCATAATGTATATATAAAATGCACCAATTAAATCAATGTAAAAATTAAATAAGCTAATCCACATACATACTAATCCCAGAGAGAAAAGCATAAGAATTTTCCCTGCCTCATAGGGTGACTGTGATGCTTAAATGGCATTTCCTAAAGTGTTGACATGTCTGACACATACTAAACACTTGATAAATAAATTTTATCATTAGCCTTAACTTAAAAATATTTGATTACAAGAGAATCCATCCTTGATGCCTCTAACAACATCACGTCTTCTCACCTCCATTCTAGTATACTTACCTCAGAAGGAAGCAGCTGCCACCTCCAAAACTGAAAGCAGTGGTACCCCCATAAGAACAGAATATCACCTGTGTGAACGCCTCCCCCAGTATCCTCCTGGTAGTAAATCAATCACCACTCTGGATGGTACCTTAATTCTATGCTCTTGGGCCCAGCTCATGTAGAAATTCCAAACCCCTATTTCCAAACTCTTCAGGACCCTTTCTTATAGCTCTGAAGACACAAAAAGAAACATAAGTTTTGACCACAGAAGAATTCTCATAATCCAGATTATACTGAAAGATAAAACAGAAGCCAGCCCATCTAATGGTCTCAATTTTGTTCCAGCTGAGTACCCTACCAGAAAGGCTCCTAGTCCCTGTCCCTATATGTCCATCTCCAATACAGTCCTCTATGCAAATCCTACTTTGCATATTTCCTCCATTGCTACAGCTCACAATAACATGCCCATCCCTGACTACTTAACATTCATCAGTAGTATTGCTCAAAGCGCTTGTGACTCAGAGTCTAGCAAGTCTTTTCTTGTTGGCCTCTAACTCATTAACTCACCACTCATTTTTAACTCATTTATCTCATTCTGTTTTTCGATCAGTTCCTTCCTCCCTCCAGAAGAACAAACTTCTTTTGGGCCTAGATTTCCATCCACTATAAATTCTCACATATCTTACTTTTCCAAGCATGTGAAAAACTACTTTAGAAAAGGAAAACTGTACATCACTAAAGTCAACCAACTAATAAGACTGATGATGAATCTCAGGTTCAGAGAACGTTAATGCCTTGTTCAGTTTCAAATATGTAAATGCTTAGAAACAAGGCTTTCATTATAACTTTCTGACCCACTGATCTTGTTATTTCTGGTCCCAAAGAAAGAAACTATGACTAAAACTAAGATAGAGGAGGAGCTAGATGTGTCAGGGCATGCATATAATCCCAGCGCTTTCAGACAGTGAGGCAGGAAGATAGCAAATTCGGTCCTGAATTGGTCACTTCAGTGATTTAGCAAGGCTCTTTCTCAAAATAAAAATTTTGGAAAAGGTCTAGGGATATGGTTCACTGTGAAAGCCCTCAGTCTAAAGTACCACGAAGGAGGAGCAGGAAGAAGAGGAGAAAAGGGAGCGAAGAAGAAGAGGAGAAAAAGGAGGGATGAAGAGAAGGGAAAAATAAGAGAGGAAGGAAGGAAGACAGAGAGAGATGGGGAGGAACTGGATATGCACTTTATATTACACACCCTTCACATATGTACTATTCTGTTGAAGTCATCAGTTACTGTGAATGATGGGTAATCCTAGGGTCTGATCTGGCCCGGTGTCAGGCTAATACACATTGCGAACAGGCACTGAGTGTTGACACACAATTAACTCTGGTCAGTAATGGGGAAACACAGCATAAGGCCAGAGGACAGCAGAAGCACTCCAGTCTAGCTGCAACAGCAGTCATGGTCTTAAGCAAGCAGCTCTACTCTTAACCTGGCCACCTCCTGAGGCCACAGAGCTGGGAAAGGGATGTTAAGCAGCTTACCAGTCAGTGTGATGCTCTGGTGGGAACACTTCTTTGCAACCTCAGGAGACCACAGAGGCTTTTCTTGCTCTTCATGGCAAGGCACATTTCTTGTAGATTTCCTCCTCTGGTGACTGGTGAGTTTTATACATCAGCAAGCATTAGAGAGCGGCCACTGTCAAACCGACTTTCTCCTCATCACGAGGCTTCAGTTAACGTCTGCTGACAGAGCAAATATCCATGAAACGAAAATCATAAAATCCAGTCCTAATTTTGCAGGAGATTCTAAAATATATCTTTTGGGGCAATAAAGAATCTGATCTTAACGATGTTTACATAAGAACATAAATAGTAAAATTTAGCTTTTCAAAAGCACTCTGGAAAAGCAAAATATTTTACATTGAATTTTATTATCTATTCCTTATGGGTCCCTATTACATTATAATAAGGTACACCGTGCAAACTTTACAAACAGCCCAATCGTGTCCTCCTTATTCAGCTGCAATGGAACTCAAATGTGATTTCCCTTCCCCTGATTCCCCCGTTAACTCAGATCTTCTCTGGATGACTCAGCTACTCCCAGGATGAAAACAAGCTTTGAAGATGAATTAATTTTTTCAGGCCACTGGGGTACCATTGAGAAATTTACTTTGAAGTATGATAGCAAATGAGTAACACTTGAAGATTTTGTTTCTGTCCTGCTGGCAGCCAGAGAGAGTAGCAAATTTCTGAGACTGATTATTTTTGGCTTGCTTTCTGAGTTTTAGGTAGAAGGAAATTCAAGCTACCAGGTGGAGAAAGGAAAATTCCATTTCTTTTCCAGCAGCCTGATCCTTCATTTGATGTCACCATCAACATCGCTGACATAATCACCTATATACTTAATGCTATAATGTGCCAGGCATTATCTAATTTAACCTATAGGTATATTTGTCCTGTAGGTATATATTTTTCCATGACAAAAGGAGATTCAGACTCAGAGACATTGCACTATGCATTCCCATCTGGATCCTACTTTTCAAAAAGGCAAATGCCCAATGACACTAAGGCCAGAAGATTACTGTGAGTTCAAAGCCTGCACCAGTAGTGAGACCCCATCTATATATGATATTATTATCCCAAATGAATCGCTGATAGCATTCTACATAGCACAGTAAGGTGACAGTAAGAAATGGCAGCAGGTGAGGTCCACATGTGTCACAATGGACCGTCTTGGCACGTGAACCCTTCGCATCCTCCCTTTCCAGGTAGTGTCAGCAGGACCCAGGTGTGCGGGGCAAATGGATGCAGGATTGTTATATGAGGGGTGCTAAAACACACATACTTGTGTTTCAGGAGATAGCTCTCATTTTTAAGATAACAGTTATTTGCTCCCAACCGTAAACGTAATTTATGCTTATTGTAAAACATTCCAAATGAGAAAATAAAAATCATCTATAACCTTATCTCTAGTTTATTTTCATGTCAACTGTTGATTATATTTTCTTCCAGACAGAGAGCTAGAGGAAATGAGCTGTAGCTGCTTGTGTAAACACAGAATTGCTACGTTTCACACAAAACACCTACTACCTGAACCGTTTAAAATTTTGTTTTTATGCCTAATACTATAGAGCAAGAATTTTCACTCATATTTTAAAATTACATAAAAGCCTACTCTTCAATGGTTGCACAATCCTGTTTTCATTCCTTCCCTTACCATCCAGCATATTTAAGTTGTGGTATATGTACTTACAGTGAAAATTTTACCCACATGTCTAATTGTTGATTTTGAAAAGATTCTTAGGAGGTAAATTATTATACCAAGGGAAGTTTTAATTTTGGATACATATTTCCAAAGAGTAAAGATTACATTTTACAAGAGTATTATTTGCAAGAAAAATATCTGAGCCTGTCCAGATCACCACATGATCATTGACATTTAATATTGCCATTTATCATTGCCAGCATGATAAAGTCACTACTTCTGTTTTCAATAAAATTGAAATTTTATTCTCACTATATTTGAATGTTTTTACTAAGTGCAGGAGGTTTTTGTGTCTATTCTTATGTGGATGGCCTATGTCTTTTATCATCTTACTCACTTAGGTATTCATAGTGTTCTGATTTATTTTATGAGCTTTAAATGCATTGTCATATTTAGTAGAGATTATTTTTCTAACAGCATTTTCCTTTGTGATTTCCTGTATTTATTTTAGATGTACAAAGTTATTTTCTACTCTAAAATCATAAAGACATGTATTCGTGTTTGCTTCTAGTATTTTATAGATTTGTTTTTATTTTAAAAATTTAAATTCACTTGTAACTTATTCTGCTGTATGGTTCCACATGCAGATGTGAGGGTTTTGCATACAAAACACACATATCTGGGCCAGGGATTTAGCTCAGTAGTTTCAGTTCCTGTCTCGGAAGTGCAAGGGCCTGGGATCAATCCCCAGTAACCACATACAATAATGCTGGGTGTGGAGACTCACACCCACCAGCAATCAGAACCACATGCCACAGTGCCAGTCGTGGTGGCTCATGCCTGTAATCCCAGCACCTGGGAGGCAGAGGCAGGAGGATTTCTGTGAGTTTGAGGCTGAGCTCAGGGACAGCCTGAACTACAAAAGCAAGTCCCTGTCTAAACAAAACAAAACAAAACACACATTTCCAGCCCCACTGTTTTTGTGTGGTACCAGCTTCTCACTGCTTTGAGATACATAAAATTGTTACACATACTACATATGGATTACAGACTAGGATTATGGTGGGAGTTTGAGTTGCATTCAACAGCTCTCCAAAACCCTACACTTTTCCTTACCTGCCTTCCTCACTGCACCTCTTGAACCCTACATTTGAGGTCACTGTTTTGTTTTGTTTTGTGTATTTTTAAAAACTAAATTATATGCAGTCTCAATATTTTTTATTTCTAACTTTTAAATAGGTGTCAGTTTTCCATTTGGGGGGTTCAGTGTGATATTTTAATACACACATAGTGCATAATCAAATCCAGTCTCCATCACCTCCTCCCCAGTCCCTATTTCTGTGATCACTGTACTACATGCTTGTCCACTTTTATTGTTGATTTTGACTTTCACATATAAGAGAGGATGGTGGAACTGTACTTGTCTTTTTGTGCCCGGCTTATTTCA